>JAQGAK010002746.1:0-18323 GCA_034696945.1 Lipothrix lubbocki
GTTATGAATTTGAGGAAAGTTGATTATTTTTATGAAACCATGAGAGATGATATGATTTGCTATCTTTAACTTTCCATTTCCTCTTGGGATGAATCAAATGTATTATACCTACGTGTGTTAATTTTGTATGAACTCTGTGACGTGTATAAACTTACACTAACAATAAGGTGTATTATATTATAACGTGTATGCATTACACACTGTATGTTGTATAAAGTAATTATATATGAGCCACAGTAAATAAGCAACATAGGTAAGTATGAAGTATGGTATAGAAATAGAAACGTATGAACTGATGTGTAGAAAAAAAGTAATAGTAATAGTTACTATCTTGCAACAAAACAACTAAAGAAAAGAATAATGTGTAGAAATAAAAATTCGAACATTGCTACAAAAGTTGTTCGAATAATCTTTTTAACTCTAGTGCATCTTATTGCATCAGCATTAAGTTCTGCGATGACTCACTCCTCCAATGACTTACATAACCCCAATTCCTTTAGGTGCATTTTCTCCAATTGACTGATTTCCTTTCTGACTCGTAATAAATTCTATTAAATTAAAGGGACAAATGCAACTCCGCTGAATATTACCAATTATATACTTTCTCGACTCCCATATCTTAAAGCTGCTTACGTTGTACATGCTTGACGTAGTAGTACAGTATTGGCAATGATGTCTGCTTTCCTTAAATTATTATAACCATGCAATTTTAGTATCTATGTAATGTAATTAAAACCAACGGGGTATTGTTATTGAACAAATGTTATAAGATAATATGGGGTCTTAAATAAAACAAATTATTATCGTGTTGTTTATCATATATATACTAATTTACTAGTTCCAAAAATTCCAGTCATTTTCTGAGATGACGATATACTGATAAGATTGTATTAAATAAGAGAAGTTGTGATTATCTCGTTTTACGTAAACAAGAGAGGGAGGTGAACTATAAAGCCACCACTTTGACTCTCTAAGTGGCTTGTAATGGATTCATGAGGATTTGTGGAACATATTTACCTAGGTATGTATATATTTATCTTTATATATATATATAGTATGTATACAAATGCAAAGCATAAACCGCAAAAGGTTGAGGGGAGAAAGCAGGATGAATGAATTAATAACTCAGAACATATTATTTATGGAATTGTTAAAAGGGTAGAATTAGCAAGTGTCATAATAATATCAACGGAAATTACAGCAACTAAAGTATAATAACCTGAAGTTGGCTATTTGTGTAAATATTAATAAACAGACGCAAAGTTTAAGTACATACTTTTGTATTTTGTACATATTAGGACACTCACAGCGGAGTTATACAAGTGGAATGCTGACGCTGATAAAGCTTTAATGAGCTTAAGTAATTAAGAATAAATAAGTGCTTAGCGCATCATTACGTAATTTCACTGTAATATACATATACATTGTATCTGTATGTTGATTGTAGTAGTCTAAGAACTGAGTTTTCATATCTCCTATCTGTACTCTACAGTTCAGATGCCAATGAAATAACCACCATCAACAATAAGTAAATGTAGTACTAATACTTACAACATTAAATTATTTTATAACCATGGTGTCTGTGTAGACGTACACGTAATAAGCCATTATTAACCAATACTTTCAATGCCTATGGGGCTAGTTGAGATGGCTTACAGATCAACCTTGCAACTTACTCTCATCTTTCATGTTACTGTATGGTGCACAGTAAGTATATATGCATGGTGTTGTGTGTGTAAGTAATAACTCGTTTCAATAAGTCTGCTGGAAATACGATATCGTACACATAATATTTAAAAACTTCCTTTAAAGAGCCTTGCAAATTAATGCATTTGGAAAATATGTCCTCGTTAGTAATTCCAGGGTTATAATATATCTGTACTATAGTCCTTAAAAAGTTAGATTAAAACTCACCCAATAGTTTCACAAAAATACTTGTCGGTTGATCTGTAAAACATTCTCCTTCAGCGTGAAGTTGCTTGTTCTTGTTATTGGGACGTTGTATAAGGTTGTTGTTGGAGCAACTAAATGTTGACATTTGGCGTGCCGATTCTGGAAATAATACCAGCTATCTTGCAAGGGTACAAAAGGTGCAAATCGAAGTGTCGATTTACATTTTGGGGTTAAAAAGTAACACAACAACACATAAGTAAATTCGATAATATAAAATTGAAGCCATTCTATGTAAGTAAATGTATTTGGTATTTATGTGGACTAAACTAACTGTATCACAATTAAATGATGGGAATCTGAAAACTTTTAATTACTTCATATTCAGTAGTGTAGTAGATGCAGTAGTCAAATTGGTGTAATGATATTGGGGAGGTTATTTAGTAGAATAAATTACTTACTATAGTAAATGCACAAAGTAAATGAGAACTTAATAAGTTCACAGAAGTCGTCCATTGTTGTGTAGTATCTAATTATTGCATTTACATTGTTGGCATGTTATTAATTTATTCTTACACATGGGGTTAAGGTAAAAGCACTACGTGAAACTGCAATCTTTTTATACTGTTGAATTTAACGAATTTCCTAATTAAAAATGTAATGAGAAAACAACAATGAACATGAACATATTACTTTTATTACAGTACGAAATCTTGTACTTATTAGTAAATAAATGAATTTGTTTGTTGGTGAACAGATTACCACGAATCATGAAAGCATTTTCCTCTTAGAAGTAAGTGTAACCGTTGTTTATGAAAAGTGCAATAATCCATGGCAGCAACGTTCTCGAAATTCAAAATATTTAAAGAACGGGATCTGTAATATTATTTCACTTACCGTTTCATACACACGATACAACCTGTTTGAATTGACATTACACAATTCCATTACAAGCTGCTAAATTCTTCATTTTTGGTACTGCAAATCATACGCACTTTGGTTGAATACCTTTCGTGGTGAGATAAAACTCTTTCCAACTTTTTCATATAACAAATATTCCGTTACATGTTCTCCATAACTTCAACTTTAAAAAAATCAGTTCTATCAAAAGCACTTTTATCGTTTTATTACAATATAAATAGAATCAGTTCAGAATAAAAGAACAAATACAAGCTGTGATTTGTGGAGTACATTTAAGGAAAAGCTTCTAATATTAAGTTTATTTCATAAAGTAATGCAATAGAATACCGAAAAGCCAAAAATCGCTAAGGCGAAACCAATTTATTCCAAAATATGTAAAAGTAGTTAATCAAGACAAATACATTTAGAAATCCAAACAATGAATGGATATTTTTCACAACACTTCAGCAGGAGCTTTCATTCTGCAAAATTCTCCACATAGCCAGTTCCATCCACGGGATTGTAGACAAATAAGTTAACGAGTGGTACATCTTTATTCGAAACAGCCTTGACGACTTCTTGAGCTACGACTCCACCGGTGATAGCGCACACTGGCGCTATAGCACCAAACACATTGCTATTGACAAAACGACATGAAACGGTTATTCAAAAGAAATTAAAATCAAGATTTATTGTACGAATAAAAGTGAAAACTTACGTAAACAATTCGTCTGGAACCTTTTCCTTGGAAAGACTATGACGTTCAACATAGGCGTCTCTCCTATTCAATAGATCCTGATAGTCAGCTTCCCTTTGAGCAGGATCGGGACGGCGCTTATTTTCTTGAATGAACTCCAGCAATACTATTTATTTAAAATAAACAAATAATGGGTGCTCTCAAAATGAAACCACCAATCAACACGTACTGATTAAATAACTCACCAAAAAGCGAAAAAAATGCTGAATTCGTTTTCTTGACTCGCTTTGAAAATTCTTCTAATGTCCAGTCTAAGTGCATGAGATCCTGAAAAGGTACGAAACGACTGACTCCTTCAATAACTTTCACCATTTCTGGGATAGTTTTGGATGCAGGTGTAATTACTTCCCTGAAAACATGGAGGTTTTGAATTAAGATATTGAAATCGAATGTCAGTGGGTCAGAACGAATGAGGAATGGTACAAAATAGTAGGTAGTCGGCTTGTTATTCTCACTTTTTGTAATTATGTTCACCAAGATCTGAGAACATATAGCTGGAGAAACCGAAAACGTCAGCAGCAAAAAATTTGACATTGAACTGTCGAGCAAGTTGATTCAATCGCAAGATTTGCTTTGCAGTGCAATTCGTTGCAACTATCACGGTGAAATCTTCAAAGAACTTGTCAGGTTTATCATCTGGACAAGATTCATCTGCAGTAACCTTTACCATAGGGTTTAACTTCTGTGCATGTACAACCGAGGCAGCGGCTCTCTGAAAAAACAAATATATACTAACAATGCAAACATTTGAGGCAGCTGAGAACAAACAGCTGAGAACATTTAACAACCTTTCGGTTGAAATTGTCCGACCTGCTCATGTAATCATTATGATCATTAACTTTATTACAGCTTGCAGCCCGATTTTGCTACCTTTGGGATATAAGACCCTTAAACAACAAAACTACTTCACAGTACATCATCTACTTACATTTTCCCCCACAGATTCTCGAACCACAAGAAACTGAGAAGCAGCATCGAGTTCAGAAACAACCGCATTATCCATCAACGTTACGGACTTGACGCCTCCCAATATAATATTTTTCGCAAGTTCTGCTCCAAGCCCGCCCAAGCCAATGATCAAGATCTTGGAATTAATCAATCTAAAATTCCAAAATAAACATAATTTCACCATCCAAAAATCATTTAAATAAATAAACAACTTAAAACTCCTTAAATTAAATAAATATCAAAATTCGAAATAATTTATTTTTGTTACAAGTATTTAACATAATATCATGTCCCACATTACGAAACCCATAGTTCAATACCGTTTCTGAGCATCCACCCCCCAAAGTCGCAACTGTCTATCATAAAGAGCTGCTTCATCTTCCGTCAACAATCCGTCCCTGTCCTGACGCTCCTCTACGGTCACCATTTTTATCAGCGGTTCTCTTATCTTTCCGAAAAGTTGTCACAAACGTCAATAGCACTATTTTGATTATGATCGAAACAACGGATTCTTTCAGAAATGCTTAATAGTGCGCCCCACTAATCAAATGTCTGGCAGTACCGGCGGCGGCATAAAAAGCGTTGGGTTGAGGTTGAGAATGTTTGCTGTTTAGCTCCGTTGTCTTTGAACGTTCGAACTTGGAGTTGGATTGGAATTCAATTATTTCGCTGCCGCAGCCGCAACTTTCAAAATTCAAACTTACCGCTTTCATAGCTATTCCCAATAGATTGAAAGTTCTATTCGTAGTTTTCAATGATTTTAAACATGAACATGGAAAGCCGCGAATTTGTAAATATGGAAATATTGGAGCACGTTGCATTTGCATGTGTTCCAGTGCATGTGGCAAAGTCGCATGTCATGTTTGTTGAGTTTACAATTGTTGATTCTCTGTTGTTATAATTGAGCTATTTAATTGTATTTTATTAATTGTAAATGAATTGTTGTAAAAAGATAAGCATTTATTCGTTTGTTATTAATGGGATTGTTATAAATAGCTGGAAATTAAATTAGTGATATTTATTAAGGCGTTGAGGCTTGAACACAGTACAGTGAATGTAGAAATTTCATCCGTGATTATTTATATATAATCAATATTCAAATATATTTTTAGTAATAAAATAAACATCATCTTTGTCGATTATTGTGTACTGATAGGATTGTTGAAGTCGTAAGGAAAAGTTATAGCTTTGTCACTATGGGTCGCGTGGATTTTGAAGGGAGGTATGAACAGAGGTTGGCGGCTGAAGCCAAGTCTGCTAAAAAGGTAAAGGAATTATTGCCAATTAAGACTAAGGGTGGAGGATTAGAGTCACAAATTGTTGAAGATGAGGAAGATATTGACCTTGACTTGCCAGTCAATCTGTTGGAAGAAGCTGAAAATGGACATGTTGAAGAAGATGGAGACAATGCTGATGAGGAGTATGAAGAAGTCCCCCAAATTTATAGCACCACAGTATTGCTGGCAAACCGCCGTAAAAAAGTTGGGGAATACAAATTGAAAATAGGGATCCTGGCAGCATCCTACCTTGAAGACCCAGAAAACAGGGTAATAGTTCAAAGCTCTTACAATATAGTATTTTTGTACGTAAGTAGTTTGAAATACTGTAATAATTCTGTTTTTAAATTCAGATGAAGAATTTGGATAGCTTGTTGTCAATGCTGGAGGTGCAAGATCCATCTATTTCAGTAACAGTCCCCAAGTTGGCTGCTGTGTCATTGCTAGCTGTCTTTATGGACGTTTTACCATCGTATGCGATTAAACACCATAACGCCGAAGGAGTGAAGCGTTAGTTAACTTTATTTTGCTACACTTGACACTTGAAAGCTATTTAATAAACTGTTTATTTATAATCTTGTTTTTAACATAGTTTTGTGTCGTTCTATTAGTAAAATCGGAAACCAGAGAGCGTCAAGGGCATGAAGCACAACTCTTAAAGAGATACAAGATTTACCTGCAGAGGCTTGAAAAGATTGTGAATAATAATATTCCTCGTAAAAAGCTCGCACGAGTACCTGCAGAGGTTAGAACCATCAGATGGTCATAGTCTGTCGGAAAAAATTATCTCAGGTTACTTTTTGAGTAATGATAAATTGTTTATATTTATATGATTAGGCGGAGCTAAAACTGGGTTCGGTCGCGTTGGACTGCATGTGCAAAATGCTAGTCTCTCATCCGTATTTTAACATGGCTGTTAATATAGTTAATTTTGTTATACCATTTTTGAATAATTGGAATGACAATGCGAGAAGTACAGTGCATAGTTCAATTAAATTGGTATTCAAAAATGACAAAAGGGGAGAAATTTCGTATGAAGTAAGTCGTTTAAAAGGATTTCGCTTAGTTTAATATCTGGTAATTTCGAGATATCATGTGGTACATTGTATGTAAACAGATTGTAAGAAGAATAAACCTTTTGATGAAAGCAAAACTGGGAAAGGATAAAACAACTTACATCAGAAAAGACGTTTTAGATGTTCTCTTAGGCCTTCGAATTAAAGAAGCGGATTTGGAAAAAGAAAAGCAGCAAGAAATGATACCGGGCAAGAAAATAACGTTTGAGCAGAGAAAAATGTTGTCAAAGAAGCAGAGAAAGGTTGATAATTATTGATAAATTAAATTATTTTCTTTCCATGTACTGGAATTGACGTCATTTTAAATTACTCACATTTTACAGTGCAAAATTGATGATGCTTGTTCTTAAATTTCAGAAATCCAAGGACTTAGTTAAATTAGAACAAGAATTACTTGAAGCTTCTGCCGAAGAAAATAAAGGCAAAAAATCACGTTTTTTGACAGAAATAACTAAACTGGTATTTACAATGTATTTCCGATCGCTGAAATCTAACCCTAGACCTCAAGTCTTAACAGCGGTTCTGGAAGGATTGGCTAAGTGAGTTCATTTCTTGAAATTTCTTTTACGGGCTTTGGTTGAATGCTGAAATGACTTTGTTTTCATTTTAGGTTTGCACACATCATTAGTATTGACTATTTTCAAGATTTACTGAAATTGTTACAAACGTTGTTAGTGAAGGAAGAAATCCATGACAATCAACGTCTCTTGTGTGTCGCTACAGTACTTGCTGTGTTGGATGGACATGGATCGGCTCTTGCACTAGATCCTGTTTTGTTTCACAAGTACTTGTACACAGCACTCGCAAATATTCGATGTGGTACGTGATAAAATATGTTTGTTACTACATACACTATTTCCGAGTTCTTGGGGAATCCACGGTCGTAAATAAAATTTTACATTCACAATTCAGATTATAAATTTTAAAATATGCTTAAAGGTCTAATGGAAAGTCATGCTGGGCTTGCAAGTAAATGTGTTCGGTTAGCCACTGGTAGAAATAAGATGCCTGGACCCCGAGCCACTGCGTTTGCTAAAAGAATGGGAACTGTGTCTACACAGCTAGAACATCACGACGCGTTAGCATTCTTGATGGAGCTAAAGAATGTGCTTCGAGTAAGACAAGATAATAGATATTTTACCTTTAAAACGTTTCAATAACAGTTTGATTCGATTCACTAGAATTACATGGCAAATTGTATCAGTCGTTACTCGTTACCAGCACAATTAGCGTCTCAGATTCAGTACATGTTTTTGTAACAAATTGCTTTTCGCGATCTTTTTATTTTTAGCTCCATCCTAAATGCATGGGACTCCTGGATACTGATGGTCTGGGAGCAAGTGCCGTATATTCACCCGAACTGGATGATCCGGATCATTGTGGTGCGGAATCTACCACACTGTGGGAACTTACAACTCTATCGGTAAATATAACAGTGAATGTACCAAAGAGTGGTTATAGATGGAATTGTTTAATCACCAAGTATTTTGACTTTAGTCACATTATCATCCTTGGGTACGACAAGTTGTTCGCTCCATCGCTCAAGTGGACAAAATCGAGTCTCTTCCGAAAGAGATAGGACAAAAGTTAGTACACCCCAAAAAATTGGCATGAACAATTTGTTCATTATATGCATTCAACTGTGCTACATGACGGAGTATAAATGTATTTATTTGCATGTATAGGAGATCTGAAGATATCAGCAACGACCTCAACCCTTTCCCTACTATGGATTTCACTCCGTTACCACACCGTGGAGGTGGTTCAGCTCCCAAAAAAGCTAAAATGAGCTCAGTTTATCGACCTAAGACAGACTATTTTACCGAGGAAAACTATCTAGAAGAGTTCATGAAAGACGACGAATGTTTAGAACGTGTATCTTTTATTTAAGTTCGGAGACTGGGGGTAGGTCAATCTAATGACGGTTAGTTCCCGCAAATGCAAGGTACATTTGGATATTCCAGCCTTGATTCATTCCTCCTATAGTCTTTATTGAACATTTGTAAAACACAAGTTTGAAAAGTATGTGATTTCAAAAATTTGTATGAAAAATCTTGACTTTTACGAAGAACAAAAAACTTTCAATACAATGAAAATTTTCAGTACCGATACTAAAATATTTATTGAAATTATCTTAACACATTTAAAAAATAATAATGCACATAGGCAAAATTAGTTGGGTATATGAGAGCTATCATACCAACTTTTGTATAGAGGTGCGTACTGGAGTGGAATCGGAGACACGGTTTCATTTTCTAATGTCCAATCTTGAAGTAAACCGTTTTCAGATGTATGTTATTGTTCGTAATTATTATAATTTCTGAAACTATCCTAAACATTTTAACCACCCAAGGTGCCTGACACGCCTTGATAAAGTCAATGCCCTATAAGGTATATACTTTAGAAAGATAGCTAGAGTCAGCGTTGCATGTGATGTCCACTTCAGGCCTAAGATATGTGAGGACGGTGCCTGAGGACCGTTCTTCGCCATATTTTTTTGAAGTCATCACTAATCACAATGTATGTGCATTATCTGATGTAGAATATTTATATTTCGTCTGTCGTAATGAATACATGATATAAATCAAATGCGTATTTCTACGTTTCCACTATTTCTGAGGTTCTAAGAGAAAATACGTGCATGTCTTTAATGCCACAACGATTTATTTTGTTGGCTACTATGACTCCCTGAGTTGGTTTTAGCTCTATAAAGCTTATACCGTTGAATTTGTTAAAGGCTAAAAATAAGTAGCTTGACCCGTTTTCAATCTTCAAAGACGTCAATCACCTTCACCCCAAGCCAATGAAGAAGTCATTTTACGTATTGATTATTTTTATTCATTTTAAAATTCAAGTGCTAGTTTTTCGATTTTTCTTCATACATTAAACTCAAAATTAAGTGATTACATGCATCAAATGCTATGGCTCAAGCACATCCATGAACATTAAGTTTTTAATCTCAAAAAATACGGATTACAAGACAAAAGTCCTCGGCTATTCATGCTCAAATAATCATAAGTAATATAATACGACATCATCTCAGAATAAGCATATTATTTCTAAAAAAACTTCATCCATCATTTGCCCGACGTGAAAACTAACTGGTAATTAATTTACGCATAGAGAAACGAAAACTTCATAATAAAAAACCATTTTCACTTTCATTAACACAGCTATACTGTTTTTCCTGGCATACCTACATTCAATTTCCTATTCGGTTCCTTTTTAGCATGTCATCATGTCACTTACGTTGGGCACGTTGGCATTCGTATTAGGACCTTTTAACGATTCGTTAATGTCTCTTCGAAACATGGCAAGATTTTGTGTAAACCTAGCAACAGTTCAAACAAGCTCCTTTAGATTGGTCAATCAAGTAAAACCGATACTTACGATTTATTATTCAATAATTTCTCATACCTGTCCCGATTCTTAGTTAGAAGGTTGCGTTCAATTCCATCCATTAAACTCTCAAACCATTGCACCATGGCTGTTTGCTTCTCCGGTGGTTGATTACGTACAACGGTTTCACGTAATTGGCCGAAATACTAGATAAAAAAAACAATATTATAGAAGTTTTATAGAAATGGTTGAAAATACTTTCACAACTAAATCTTTTCTTTAATTACCTCCTCATTTAGTAGAATAAGACCCAGTAAGGGACGTGACATGGACCATTGATTTCGGCAGTCTTCAAACATCACAATATTCAATACGGTGGCCAGCATCTGTTGAAGTATTTCGGGATGTTGTTCCACAGTTTGCAAGACCCTTTCATTACTTGTCAGTGGTATTATTCGTGGCATTTTCTTGTCTTTAAAAGTAACATATGATCAATGTTTTACTATTAACACAATATAAAACATATTTGAAATCAATATACATTACATGTAGGGTATTTAAAAAAAATGCATCAGTTCTTCCCAATCTTTCGCTCATAAGCTGTTAACATTTTCAGGACGACAAAACAAAAGAAATAGTGTTTATTTACACTTACTTTTAAAAGTCCATTGTTTGAAAAGATAGGTGACAATATGATCTAAAGTTGCACAGCAACCGGCACAAACCATCGTATCTGTAAAACAATACCATTATCATTCGAAGCAGACTAGCCTTGTCAGCTATACTAACAACAACTTTTACTGGAAAGCCGTTGTCCAAAAATGTATACAGAATGCTGTAGCATTAGAATACTGAGAATTTTAACTAACCGATAGCTGCCAGTCCTTCGGAAATAGAAGACAGAATGTACAGAAACATGTTTGGATCCAAAGATGCTAAGAAGTTCATGTGATCTTGTGCAACACATTCTAAGAGTACGTAGTAGGTTTGTGATAGCTTCGGGTAGTCCTGTAAAATACAGTACAACATCAAACTATTAACGTCTAATCCGAATGTAAATTGTATCTGTATCTATAACTATAACAGTATTACTATGAAGTGTACATCCTGTTCAATCTAAACGATAACGGTAATAGTAAGTTCCTCTACCCGTCTTGGTTACATAATTTTATTTTTCATGTTGTACTCATTTGTGCAAGACTTGGTTTTGCCAACATAAATAACATGTGGGAAACTAAGCAAATATGCTGAAAATTTATTTAAGAAGTAACTTATCAAACCGAAAAGACAAGTTCTTATAGATTGTTTGAGCGGCCAACCAAGTACAATGCAAATCGGGTACTTCCTCACGGCATTACGTTACTCACTAATCCAACGACGTCAAATACATGAAACAACCTGATTGAACTTTGACTACTTGGTTATAATTTTTTGCAACGTTGAAAGTATACAATCGAGAAAAATTAAAATACATGGGTAAAAACAGAAAACGGTGAAAGAATGATGAATGATTAATGAACAACGATGTTCTCACCATTAGATCACTCAGAGGAATAGAAAGAAGAAGTTTCACGAAGCAATTCAAAACGTTGTCTAGAGCTTCATCTCCATAAAGCCGGAAGACTCCAAAGTTTACATAGTTTCCACATAGTGCAGCCTTCAACATGAGGAAACAGACTGAAATTCCTTTGAGCTTGAGAGGATAAAGCTGGGTTTTTGGAACATCAACGGTTAATATACGATTCCCTGCAAGACATCAATATGACATTTAAAACCTAATAATCTGGGACGAAGTCAACGATAAAAGTACTTACCATAAGAGCAGATCATCTTACTAGCTTCACGGAATAATAAAATGCCATTCGGTGAACAGACATCGAATTGCAATCTTTGTGATCTATTCTGAACTAATTCGGCAAATAGTTTTAAGATTGGAGTTGTTACATGGGGATCATGGTACCATAGCTCCATTGCTCTTTGTAGTATCGGGGTATAAGTAGGATATCTACGAAAAAATGGAAACCCCATAATACCATTTACAATTAATGGACAATATATGAGATGAATAATTACAAACCCACTGATCATTCGTATTATACATAATTGGTCAAACTTACATCCAGTCGAAAAACATCATATATGAAGTTCGTGTGTTGAAGGCGAAGACAATTCCACGCAAATCACGAGCCAAGCCAACAACACTCCATTTAGCCTCTTCAGATCGGAATAGATTATTTTCTGCATTTGAAAGCAATTGCCCAACAGTCTCCATCGCAGCTATGAATATTGAATACAATTGCAACATTAAATCACATAATAACATTAGAGTATTTACTGATTAAGATACAAAGCATTTGCTTTTCGTCGAAAAAATATATAGGAGAACATCAATTACCAGTTAAAGGCACCATAAATGTATGAAACTTGTCTTCATCTTCACCTAAATCCACCATTAGAAGTCGACCCAATGCTGTGTAAAATACTGTTCGGAATCTCAAATCATTCACATTCTGGTTGAGTCCTAAGAATGGAAAATGTTCTCCCTATTTCAAGAAAAGTAAGCATTTTAATGATACTCCGGACTCAGTGTTCAACAATACATTTACTAACAATAACCAATATGGATCACATGGACAAACACAAACCGTGTGATTGTTGAGCATAAATTGAACTTCATCCAATTTGACTAGCTTTCGCACACTGTTGTAGCCAACTGACAAATCATTTAGGAGTGTTAGTGTTTTGGATAAGATAGCTTCACAACGGCTCCAATACTTTAAGTTGGTGATTCTGTAATCATATTAGACACATAGTTTTACATCGCAGAATGAAGAATTTATACAACAAAAATCTTAAATGCTAAAATATTTTACAACCCTCACATTTTGCGAATGAAGACACTTAAGACCATCGTCTCATCAGTGAGACCCAACACCTCAGAGAGACGCCGATATACTTTAGATGCTTTCTGTACCTAGAATTTCATTTAGACGCCCATTTTATATTTTAAAATCGATTTGTCAGCATTTACAATTACGTAATAGTAAAAATGGAAGCCAAGAAATACCTGATCACCAACGTAGATTTTCCGAAATTGTTCGAAAAACGAGAGAAACGCTAACTCCAACCGCTCACACCCTTCCTGGGTTAGACGAGAGTCGGTCAGTTGCATAAGTTGGAGCACTCTACCAGAGACATTTAAACAATTAATGAGTACTTACAAAACCATAAGGATATGCACACTGTAATATAATTATACGGCACACCTGCAAACTAATTCACCGTCCATACTGTCGTGTTCTTCATTAGTATTGAAAGACACACGGCCGCCAATGGCTGCACCAATAATATACACCAACCACGTGAGTTGTCCTGCAGGAGGTCAACATATAACATGTGTCATTAAAGCATAAAACAGTTAATGTTGTTGTAATTATTTAGCAAACCTTCTTGAATAGCGAGATCAACTGGAGTAGGACTACGTCGCTGAAGTAAATCCTGGTAGCTCTGAGCCGATTGGTCAAACAACTGCACAATTAAACTACAAGTCTTTTGGTATTCACACCGACCGATAACAGACAGCTGTTCCAACTGCTGAGTAACCATTGCTGTATCATCCAAAGGATCATCAGTCCCTTCCCTGTTTATTAATAAAAAACGCATTACTACAGTGTCCAGAGAATATCATGATAAGTTATTGAAGGTTGATTACGTCATACAACAATACCTTATGCAAATGGCAACAGAATCTATTCTAGAAGTTATGTAAGCACGAGTGACTTCCGGTGTATAAGTTTCCAACATATGGGGCTCTGTAGCTTTCACATATGGAACCGATGCTACCATTCTTTGCCACAAACTCAGAAGGTAATGGACACTATTTGGAGCAACTTGTAGCATTTGCTGTTCGGAAAAATGAATCATGTAAGTTCACAAATTACATAAGAATTATAATCTATTTAATTTTTTTAGACGTGCTTACCCGTAAACTATCAATAGTAAACTTAGCTATAAGCTGGATAGCATCTGGGTAGCTTTCCACAAGTACGAGTTCACCTAGCTGGTAGTTCGACTTCAATCGAGCCAAGAGTCGACAGAACTCATGATAATTATTAGTATCACTTAAACCCTGCAAACAGTAATAATAATACCGATAGTACATTGATGCAAAAAAAATCACTAGTCCAAACTTGTTTATTGTGGGTGTGCATTGTTTAGAAAATGAGCATGAAAACTTACGTGGGGATTTTGAAGTATATTTTTGACACCATTAACCAACTGTGTTAGGAATTTTGCTCTCTCTGCGTTGCTGAACAGTGACCGTCTCACCGAAGCAATTTGCACCAGGCAAGATAACGCCTGTACAAGCACATAATCAGAATAGTAAAGTGTGAGCAAAAATTATAACGGGTTGTTGTTGACACCAACTTGGAAGTTCAATATTCAATATATTTTATTACATAGAGCTTTTGAAACTAATTATCTCTCTCCAGCACTGACGAATTACATATAAGCACATAAACTCGCGAATTGAGTTGAGTTAACAGTTACAGTTGATAAATTTAATTAAATAAAACAGTAAACCATCCAACATACCATTGGCGATAATGATGCAGGTAATGTATGGTAAAGATCAAAAAATAGTTGCAAAGTTGTGAAATCGAGGAAGGCTGGACGCCAATTAGTAGGAATCTGAACAGTACAGAGATCATCTGACGATTCGTCGGTAGAGGTTCCAATAAAATCGAATGTCAAACAGTTGTGGGCCAACCGAAGCAGTTGATTCATTAAAGAATGCTAGAATCAGATCAATGTCTTTAATCATAACACCCCACTAGATATGCTTAAAACAACAGCTAAATCAATCCCCACAAATTTTACCTGCAATCCATCATCAAAATTTAAAGTTTTCCTGCTATCCAGAGCAGTCTTGAGCAAAGTACAGCACAAGCGAAAAATTTCGAAAAGCTGTTGATCCCGGAAAGAAGATGCAATTTTTCTATGTTTTGTAAGGGATCTACTAGCATCAGCTTCGGAGACTTGATTCATTTCACTTGTCAATACCGACAGCAACTGCACACCAGCAGTGCAATGCTCAACGGGACCCTACGATTGAGAACAGTAATGCATTATTTCGAAGATTAATTATCAAACATCTCCCAAGAATATCCATCGGATATTGCAATAAGTCAGCTACCTGCAAGAAGCTGCTAACGTCTCCAATAACGTTTCGAAATACGAACTCATCTTTTTCAGTGTCGAACCAGCCAAATTTGGTTATACGAGCAAATAGTGTTGTTAGTGCCTGTACTACGTACGCATCAAGTTTAATTCTCGATGCCAAGTAGGATAGAATATAGTTCCCTAAATAAACATTTTGTCATCGTTTCATTACAAATTCTATAAGAATATATTTTGACTGATACATCCTAACGAGTTAGCAAAGGTGAATCGAAACAACTTATAAAATCTTACGTATTTGTACTCGTTGCTGGAGCGATATGATTTGTGCTGGTCGTGAGACCAGCTTTGTTAACGTTGTTGCTGCTAACAGCTGAGCGTAGGATGAACTGGCTCTTTCCAGTAGCATTTGGCATCTTGCAAGTGAGTCTGGGGAATTCTGTACGAAAGTTAAAACAAACAAATATGAAGCTTTCAGAGCTTGATAATATTATAATATCAAATAAAGCATATATCCCAAGTTGGGATTCCCAATCCCCTCGAGTTGGTTCCATGCCTAATCGTAATTCCAAAAATCTACTGAATACTAAAATATTCCAGTCCCAACATGGATCATCATACCTGGAAATTAACAAGAGTTTTCTCCGCTTCATTACGTTGGGCAGGATCATTAGATTCATACAGATGTTTGCAGAGGATTTCCAACTGCTGAATCTCCTGCAAAGACATTTCATCTATATCACTCGGATTGCTTCCCATTTCAAATGTTAGACAATTTTCAGTTCTCAGTTCAATTTCAGTAAACCAGTCAAGAATCGGAAATTCATGCCATAGGGAGTAGAGTAGATAGCCACTGCCTTAACTATATATTCACCACACAATAATACAAGAGGATGACACAAAATCATGGATCAGATACTGTTCAACAGGTTCAATCCTTCACAGGTACAAAATATCCCATCAGTACTTTCAACATTTGATATTTCCATGAAACTAAAGGTGTACATTACTGTTCTCTCAAAAGTTCATATCTTATCATAAATCCCGAATTTCAATATACTTGCAAAGCAAAAGGTGCTATAGATTTCGAGTATATAGATTTAAAGAGTTTATCCGCAAATCTAGAGACAGAAACCAAATCACCGAAGAAGAATCTATGATCTATGTTATACAGAAGAGATGATGACTGAGAGAAGACTCAAGATTGAAAACTCCGCTGAGGATTATATGACTATTATGTAAAGCAGGTCAAAAGTGAGGTCAGGGCAAGAAGGCGGAAGCTATACGGGATGTACATAAAATCTCCAGAAAACAATTCAATTGACATACGCTTTCTGACGGGACAGGAGATCCCGAGAAAATGTTCATAGTTCTATAATAAAGGCAACCTCTCCCTTTGAATTGAAACTTGAAAGTTGGGGGTGCCAACAACGAGAAGATTTATTTGTTTTTTTTACGGGAATAATTTCTGGATGAGAAACTTAATTATTTTGTCCATATATAGGATTGTGCACTCCTCCCTACTAAAAACTCTCACGACAAGGGCATAAATACAATAGGGCTCAATCCGAAGAATAATAATGGAATCTTAAAGAAATCAAAATAACAAGTAAATTTTTAAAAAAACTTTTGCTCTGCAGATTTCGCACTCTCGACGACTGCTCTTCTCTTCTGTGTAGTAAATATGTGGACAAGACTTTGATTTTGTTCAACTTGAAGAATTGAAGGAATGAGAAGCGCACAGGCAAAAGCAAGTCTCTAAAACATAGCGAAGTAAAGCGAAGGCTCCTGCTATATGCTCTAAAAGTCTATAGTGAAAAGACAAGAAAGACGAAAGACCGACCAGCAGCAGCAAAAGCAAAAGTGACTTTATTCCGTCCGAGTTTATCCCTCGACTGCGCACACCATGTGATAAAAAAGTGGGATGTGAACAATACACAAACAGCTGATCATCCCTACACAGCAGCCATGTCACGTGGTTCCCTGCACGAAACCAACGTTGACGTCCAAGTCGGGCGGACGAATGAAACTCATGTGCTTCTCCTCCGGGGCTCAATATTATTTTTACTAGCTTTAAGCCCGTGCAGAGCACGGGAAAACACTCATTGGTCATTATGTTGTATTATGTATGCCGCGAAATTTTAAAGGCGTTACAGAGATTTTAGGGCGAATATAGGTGACAGGTGACAGCAGTGACAGGATTATTATTATTTGGATTATTATTTTATCATTATTATTTTTCTTGTCTTTATTTATTTTTTTTACTTGTCTTTATTTATTTTTTTTTACTTGTCTTTATTTTTTCTTCTTATTATTTTTTTCTTATCTTTATTTTTACTATTATTTTTGATCATTATTTTTGTTTTTTTTTAACCTAGCCTGACGATGAACGTTGATGTCGCTCGAAAGCTCGCGAGTCTTAAATGTATGGATAAACAAATATAAAATAAAAAACAAATAACCACGGGAGCCAAGTTATTAAAAATGAAATTTTTTTACTATTATTTTTATTATCATTATTTTTGTTATTATTATTAATTTAATAAACCGTGTTTCCTTCCCTTCTCGGCGATTAAAACTTCTTGTGTAATTTTGTTGTTTCTGCCCTTATGGTGTTAAGAAACGTTTATTATATTTTTAGCGTTCGTTTTTTTAGCAAGGCAATTTGAAATTATATATTATTATTAATTTAATCAATATTGTCACTGAAATTTAATAATTTTATCAATGTTAAATTATATTGTCACTCAAATTTAATTTTATCAATATTAAATTATATTGTTCATGCAATTTAATTGTATCAATATTAAATTATATTGTTCATGCAATTTAATTGTATCAATATTAAATTATATTGTTCATGCAATTGAACAATATCAAAATTAAATTAAATTAAAGTGTAATACTAAATTATAATGTCAATTGAGTTATGTAAGAGTTAATTCAATGATGCCA
>JAQGAK010002747.1:0-18310 GCA_034696945.1 Lipothrix lubbocki
ATAGTAAAACTCAATGTAACACTGAAAGGAAAGGTGATTTTAATTTTATTGTGAAACTTTTATTGTCAAAATAATCTAACGATCATGAGAAAGAACAGAGTTCAAGTAAAAAGTAATAAATTTATTTAATATTTTAAATGATTTAAATCATAGAGAGAAAAATATTGTAAAGCTGATACAAAGTTGTAAGAGGCTATGGCTATTATTCGACTCAATAAAGATATTATTTCTTATTATATTATTATTTATATTTATCTATTTAAAAGTACGCTCAGCCGATCTCTAAATTTAAAAACCCAAAGAGGCGTGCTATCATAACATTGTATTGAAATCCTCTTGGTTAAAATCTATTTGTGTTAGCGCAAAGGACTTGAGAGGAGATATAAGAATGTCGCATTGTAGAAAACTTGAAAACACCTGAATAATACATTTCTGCCCGGCGGCAAAATATGAAAGTTTTTAGAAAGTTTGATGCATAATTTTAAACGACACCTAAATTATTGTACTCATTCCAGTCTAAACCTAATGTCAGTGTGTTTCAGACCCGAAGTAAAACCCGCCAGCTTGATTTTCTAAAACGAGTACTAAATACAAAATTCCTCGATACGAATTTTAGTAACAACTGCGACTACAGAGGGACCAGTAGGATTCCTTGTTTGGTAAACACTAACATTGTTTTATTATTACAATATTTTTCTAAATTAAAATTTAATAAACACCAATAGCAATTTTATTTTATTTTTAATTTCAAATTCGAAATAATGAATTTTTTTGGGTGGAATTTCAGTTTTGATAAATTAGGTATTTCAAATAGTTTATGTAATGGTAATAATTAAAAATTTGAAAAGATATTTCTACATTCAAATGTCATGCTGTCATATGTAAAATTCTTGACATGATTTAGGCGGAAATTAAAAATTAAATTTACAGTAATGATCAACAAATTTAAAAAAATAAAAACACCAAACGTAGGTTATGACCTTTTAAATCCATTAGTGTCAGTTGCATTCATTTTCATGGAGCCAATTGTTCACTGTAAAATATTTTTAATATAGATTAAAATGCAGACGCGGTGAGTCCCCAAAGTTTGTCCTTTCCCTTCTTTATCTTCTCAAACCAATTTCCCACTGACTATTCAGCACCAGCTTCTCCAATCAAACAGAAGATGACTCTGCAGTGAGAGCTGACGTTCCAATGTGAAAGGGCAGGAAGTAGTGCTTGTTTTTGATTTTTGCATTTTTCTAGATCCCGGCAGATAATGCTGTCATCATTGGGCTAGAAAAGCAACACCATTCTCCCTATGGGCCATAAAATTTTTAGACGATCGGGAGAAAGATTTAATCGAAAATTAAAACAATAAGGATAGTATATGCAGTTATAAAATGTCTCGGAACACAATTTTAAACAAAACAACAGAGAAGATAGCTCCCGCCAATCAAGAAATAACTTGCTCATGGCCAGATTGCCAGAGACTATTTTTCAGTTTGGAAAATCTGGAAAAACATGTAAAGGTCCACACTAAAGGTCTGCACGAATGTATTTATTGCAACAGACAGTTCCAGAAGAAAAATGAACTAAACCGTCACATTCGAATTCACACAGGAGAAAAACCCTACACGTGCAGCTTTTGTCGGAAATCCTTTTCAAGACTTGACCTCGCGCAAGTTCATATGAGAACGCACACAGGGGAAAAGCCTTACAATTGCAAAATCTGCGCAAAATCATTTGCTTCTTTAAATACTACGGTTGTACACCAGAGAACTCACAATGGAGAAAAGCCTTTCAAGTGTGACATTTGCGGAAAAGCATTTTCTCAATCAGCTCACTTAGTTGGGCACCAGAGAATTCACAATGGAGACAAGCCTTTCAAGTGTGCAAATTGTTCAAAATCATTTTCCCATCTTGGCCACTTAAAATCCCACATGAGGATTCATACCGGAGAACGGCCTTTCAACTGTAAAATTTGCTTAAAATCCTTTTCTTGGAAGAATTCCTTACATTCCCACATGAGAACACATACAGACAATCTAACTACGGCCCACTCAAATGGTCGCAAACGTCATTTTAGTAATAGAAACCAACTAGAGAAAAATGAAAAGCGAAACAATCCCAACAATTGCAAACAACAAGCAAAACATATGCATAAGGAAGATGTGGGAAGTTCCAACGGAGCTCCAATGGGAGTCAGAACTACCAGAATGCAGACTGAATATAAAGAACAAAATAAACAACTTTCTTCCTTGACATGTCAAGTTTGCCACCAAGTGGCTCCATCGCTACAAAATCTGTGCCGACATTATTCCCTGCATCATAATTTACCCAAAGTTGTTTTGCAAGACTTGGTTATTTAGGCACAAATGGTTCGTTTGTCTTTTACACTTTAAAAAATGACAGAATTTGGAAAGTTGTTGTGGTGACAAATTTTTCTGAAACTGATAAAGTTTACTGTGTAAAAGGAAAATAAATGGAGCAACTTTACGTAGGTATTATTTGCATTTACTTCAGTATTGTCTAACAACATTCAGGTCTGAATTATGAAACCAATTAAACTTTTGTTACTCTGGAAAGCGGGAAACAAAGACGATTAGAAAGCACCGCATGTGTGAAAATTCATTTTTATATGGGTGAACTATAATTTTCCATTTTCTGGGAACTGGTGAATAATAAAGAACTAAACTGGAAAATAGAATAAAATCCACTTATCTTAAAAAATCACTAATTTCAAAAATGAAAAATTATTTTGTATGGCAAAATCATAATCCTAGCCGACTTTGGGCGCAGCAAAAATAAAAATGTAAATGATTCCTCAAAAAAAATGATTTGGGTTTTATTTCTTTTTCTACATTTCATTATTTTGCACATCTTGAAGGTCCAAACCATACTGGGCTATTTTAATGATTAAGCAGTCCAAATATATGATTTGAAGGAAAAGCATTGTAAATTAAATTAATCACATTAAAATTGGTTAATTTGAATAAAAAATGAATACAATTTAATATTCTCCGGGTCTAAATGAAATACAGGGGGAAACCAGAAGCCCTAGAATATATTTAAGAAGAATCTCTAAGAATATAGTTATTATAAATATTTATTCCGTGATTTTCTGCCGCCAAAAATGACTAGAGAGGCTGTATTTAAGTAAAATGAGTAAATTCTAGAGCAGAAGCACCTAGAGTTATAAATATTTAATTGCTTAAACTTGAAGAGGCGTGCAATCACAAGATTGTATTGAAATCCTTTTGGTTAAAATTTATTTGTGTTGGCGCAAAGGACTTGAAAAAATGAAAGTTTAAAAAGTTTGGTGCCTAATTCCTTACACGACACCTAAATCCTTGTGCTCATTCCAGTCTAAAACTAATGTGTGTTTCAGACTCGAAGTGAAATCCGTCTGCTAGCTTTTCTGAAAAAAAACTTAAAAACATATTCGCTGGGTGCACTTATGAATTTATAGTAACAAGGTTGATTGACAGGATTCCTTGCGTGGTATTAGTAAATATAAATATTATTTTAAATCTACAATATTTTTTCAAATTGTAATTTGATAGACATCATTAGCAGTTTTATTTAATTTTTAATTTCAACATCAAAATACGTGTAATTGAATTTTAATAAATGGAATTTCAATTTTCATAAAATATGTATTTCTAATAGTTTATGAAACGGTAATTTAAAATTTGTAAATGGATGTCTTTAATCAAATGTCATACTGGCATATATAAATATCTTGACACGATTAAAGGCGGAGATTAAAAATTAAATTCCCAATTTGTAAAGACCACCATTGTATGTATATTAATTTTTAAATAATTTAAAGCCAATTATATTCATTTCATTAAGGCCAAATTTTCACAGCAAAATAATTTTAGTAGATTGAAACGTGGAAGCGGCCAGTCGCCAAAGGTTGTCCTTACAAAGAGGGCTGCTGTTTTTAAACATTTGTAACGAGAATGTGCAAGTGGGTTAGGAAAAATCATAAACGGTAATGGTATTTTGTATTTTGGGATGCAGGGGAGCTAAACCGTGCAAGTGTGGTATTGAATGGAATAACCTTAATAATACTGTTGCAATCATAAAGGTCAGGACCAGTGAACAAAGCATTATCTGGCAATTATAAGTGTGAGCGAAAGTGCTTAACTAACCTTACGCGCTAAAATCTTTGAGTGACGAACAATAGAGCTCGCGTGAAGCAAGCGGGAGGATAACGTGATGCATTAAACGTGAAGTATACATGCATGAAGTGATGATTTTGCTGCAGTTTTTGCGTAATGAGCGCAGCACTAGGAAAGTATGAATCTATATTAATGGCCGTTGTTTCTCTGAAAATTTATAAAATAATTTCATTGCAAATTTATAAGACAAGTCCATTTTTTGGGTGTATTCTTTGTTGTTGGTTTATAAACTAGTTCAGAAATAAGTGAAACTAGACTCTTTGATTCGGCTCCGTTGACTGAAAGTTGTGGAAATAAAAACGAACACACGTAGCGCAGCTAACCAATAATTTTTTGATCTTTACATAGGGTGCGCTTGCAAATATTTGTAGTAAAATACACTTTGAAAGTACGGCAGAATAGCACTAACATTTGGCATTCGTTTTGAGCATTTGTTTTAAATTAATTTTTTTTTTGCTTATTATTACTAACCCAAATGACTTTAGCGGGACTGCAACAGCAAAAAATCACTTTCAGATTGAGAACTGGGATAGTTCAACGCACGCTTTACAAAAGAACTTCCATTTGAGTGCTGATTGATTTGGCAAGACACTGGCCTGACTGCAAGTTTGACACAAGATGATATATAAGTAATATTATAGTTTCTTTTTCTTGTCTTGAAAAGATAAAAATTGAATTTCAAAGCTTCTACAATGAAATACGTGTGACCTGTGAAAGGTTTGAGGCAAGTTGTACGACAATGACATACTTTTAGTAACACGCGAATTTTGTGTACACGCAAAATAAAAATTCCTTTAAATATTCATAATTATAGCTGCATCTTAATACACTCTAGGTATCCATTAAAACTTAAATGTTCCTAGAATAAATTGAGATTAATAGGTTATTTGGTCAATTTCCGAGATTCAGAAACAAGTAATAAACTAAACGTTGGACACGTTCAATGCGGCGTTTTTGTGCTAAATTGCTACAGATGCAACTACGTGAAATGTTTTTAGGTCCTGGCAAAGTACTGGCAAAAAAACTAGGCGGACTTGCTGCATAAGAAAGATTTTAGTACAACTATTTTCATCCAATTTGTTGTCGTTAAAAATATATCGGTAGTATATCACAATTTTATAATTTTTTATATATATTTTAATTTTTGGAACTTCAGCGAATATATGAAGAAGTTAATTTGCGATTGAGAATCAACGCAACAGGTAGTGTAGTATTATTACCTCACAATTTACAATTTATCTATGCTAAACCAACATCTGTAAAACATACATGTATTTGCTACTGTCAGTTTAACTCATGCAGTAATAAATGTAATTATTACTTGTTTAAAACTATACTTCGCTTTCATTAAATCATAATATTGACTATTTCAATGGCATTGATCAAATAAATTCTATCATGCACATCAGGAAAACTATTTTCGTATAACTAAAATATATTTTTCATAGGCATTACAAAATAATACATGGAATGTAGTAATTAACACGTGCAACAGCGGATCTAACTGTATATATTTATTAGCATATATAGCGGATAATAAATTATGACTTCGTTATTAGTTTATTTAGAAAAAATTTATGTATTTAACCCTGTTGGAATTATTGTGTTCACACTGCTTAAATTGTTTGATTATTTATTTAACTCTATTGTAAGTAACTATTTATTTATTTTACATTATTTCACTTATTTACTATTTAAATATTTTAAATAATTATTTTTTAATGTATCTATGTGAATGTTTCATTTAATAAGTACGTATAGTTTTTAAAAACTAGCTGTTTTCATCTTCAGTGTAACAATTTAAATGACGTTAAAAAGTTTGAAAACAAAATTTACATTATGCAATAAAGCATTTTAACTATTTTTACAATATTTGTTTTAATTATTGTGCCTAGTTCAATTAATTAAATTATTTCTTTATTTTCATTTCTTCTAATTATCTACTTTTTTATTTTGCTTTAACTTCATTTATTTAGTTCAATTGTTAATCTTTCTTCTAGATTTTTTTTTCCAAATTTTGATGCTTCTTAATATACAAAAATTAAGTAATTAAAATAAATAATGCATTACATAATTGTTTTCTGCATCATCATTTTCAAGAAAAACTGATTCAGGAAAAACAGAAAAAATGTGGTTACGACTTTTATTTATTTTAATTTCTTTAACATAAATAATTGAATTCAAGAGAAACGGTTTAATTGATTTAATTTACTATGTTTATATTGTTTTCATTTCATGTCTCATCTCCGGGCTGGCTTCAATTGCATTTTTTCGTGGATTTTCCTTAACTATTGGGTTTTAATTACGAAATCTCAGGTAAGAATTTGTCTCTTCATAACCAATTTCAGATTTCATGTGATTTATATTTTTTGTCGTTTTACATCTGTTTGCATACTTTTAAAAAGGAATGTGCGTGCAGAAAGCCTGGAATTTTCAGGATTTACCCAAGATTGCATATTTCTAAAAGCAAAATTTCTCGGTATCTCAATTTTTTTTAAATGCGACCTGTGAAAGAGGATTATCCTGTGAGTAACACTCCTCGCGAAAAATTGTTTGCATAGTGTGGGCGTTGATTTACGATTATTATAGCAAAATATTAATGGATACCACTATAACGAGTTCTCCCTAATAAGGAAAACCGTTATAGTAAATATGAAAACATCATTATAAATATTTAGTGTACTAAAGTAATTTAAAACTGATTGAATTTGGTTACTTGAGCAACTTAGTACGTGTAAATCATTATGTAATGTATTCTGACACTTTTGCAGTTTCTGGGTTTTCACCAGCAGGTTTTAATGCTTAAAAATGCATGTCCAAACCAATATCGAATTCTTAAAAATCATAAATATTTATTACATTTTTATTAGCAAATTTATTCTTGTAATTATACAAAACATTAGTTAACATAGTGAATTCACTGAATTTTGAAAAGCATTTAGTAGAAATTGCGAATCATGTTAAGAGAATGGCAAAACAATGGCAACAAAAAATTGTTTGTATATTCGTGCCTAGCGGCAGCCGCTAAAGTTACAAACTGCTTAATCGACATTCAATTCTATTAGTTCAATTCGAAAAGTAGCTCTATAGCTCCCTTCATAGTCTACAAACATCCTGGCGTAAAGGTTCTTGTATTCCACGGAGAGACTGCGATATGTTTCCTAAAATTCAATTGATGACAATTTGTACATTGAGTCTTTCTTCAACAATAATAAAGGAGACTAGCCCTTCGAATATAACCGCAATTGTTGGACGAAATAATTTAAAAATTCAAATAACAATGGCAGAAATCACTTACGTAACAACATTCCCAGACTGACGACCCATCCATTCCCTGGCGGGAATCATAATAGGTTGCCATATTTGCCCCTCTGGGAACAAATGCTAATCCCGCACCTCTTGCACCTTGAAAGGAAATAACAGCAATTCTAGTTTTTTCGGAGGCAATAACGTATGAAAAGGAAGCCCCTGTTACCCTAAAACGCGAGTACGTAAAAATAAAAAAAGATTTAATCGAATTATGTACGTGGTGCGTACAAATGATTTAGAGCTGCGGTTTTTAATTAGTTATTGTTACCAGACTGGACCAGCAAACGTAAAACTTCTTGGGTGCGTGGTGGTATGGAATTTGGTGCTGGATTATACATTGCCGTACCGTGATCATAAATTTTTAAAGCGCCAATTTCTTCATCCAGGTGGTTCACTATAGTCATAAATTATATTCCTTTTTTTAAATACACCGGAGTCTTACTATAAGAGATCTCCATAAAAGAGAACTCTCGGTAAGAGATCCTTTGGGTTCATATATCACGCATAGTTATATGCATACTAGCTCTCTTTATAAGAGAATACCCATATAAGAGACTGATTTTGGCGATTTATAGCGTTCTCTTACAACGAGAGTGCAATGTAATGGCGACATATGTATGCAGATGACGTTCTCCCGGGATTTAAATACAAAATGCCCAAATACGTTTGGAGTTCACTGTGTTTAAAGGCGATTTTTATCTGTAATGAATTAGTCACCAAACACAATCGCTGTGTGGCCTAATCCGAATCTGTAAACTTGCGATGCCCGTGATTTAATATCTGACAACGCTGATCCATTGAAGGATTTTCCCGTCTTTATTTTTTCATCCCGAGTCCGTATTAAGTCATTGAAAGCTTCCCATTTATTTAATTTATGAGCTCTTTTAAATCGCAGGCTGGAAGTTCGCGGAAGCTCGCCAATTATTTCGTTGATAGTCGTGTCGTGAGCAGAAAGCCTTTCGTTCAAAGCATTAAATCCCACTCCAATTGTTTCCTTCAGGGTAGCAAATTTAGCGTCTTGTGCAGCAAATTTTGTATTTAGAGCGGTCAAAGTGACGTTCATAGAATTTATGAAATTCAACAATTCCACAAATCCGTTTCGGTAGTCATCTCTTGCAGTTCTTACCAGAGCATTTTGAAATTCTGAAAAAAAATTTCTCGATATATATTTAAATGATTAACATCTGCGATTCTAATTTAGCTAAATTGTTCAGTAATTGCAGCACCTTCGCTCTCTTGTTCCTCCCAAGGGTCTTGAATTTCCCTTAGTGTAACTCTAGGATTGAAGCAAAAGATAATGGGAATCAAAAGAAGAAATAATAGTTGCAGCTTGGAACAATTATTATTATTCATAATTTTGTATATATTTTCAACAAAATTAGTACTATGCTTAAAATATTTTTTAAAAAAAGAATTTTGTTTCCGCTTGATAAGTTGTAGAATTTTAGCTTTTAAATCCTGGGAAATAAAAAATCAAGTATTGTAGCAAAAATCAAAAAGCTAATTGTGAGCAGCAGAAATTAGTCTAGGCAGGATTTCCCAAGAAAATGAAATTATCGTCTCAATTCTTCAAGCATCGGAAGTTCATTGTGTTGACGCCCTTAAATGTGCAAAAGCGGACGTAACTTAAAGTATTGATAAGCTTATTTTGCACACAGTTTAATAAACGGTCTCTGTGTTTTCTGACATTTTTTTGCACGGAGATCACTGACTCACCATGTGCTGCTCATGTTTAACGCAGTAGTTCATACAATCACGCATTTCCACAATGAACGTTTATTCCGTTTTCCTCTTCAAATCGCTCCACGAAACTTTTTCATGCAAAATACTTATCACAGGTTTGGCTTCGTAAGAATTCAAGCGGCAATTGTTTTTATTTATCTGCCAGGATAGAACTTTGACTAAAATGAATCTGAACTTTTATTTGTAATTTCCTAGTTTATACATAAAATGATTGATACACCAATATTTTATAAGACGTTTGCAGTAAAACGTTTGTCAGTCTAATTTTGTAAACATTTCTAAATATTTCACAAAATTAATGAGATGTGAGGAAGTTAAATACAAACTAGAGCGAATAAATAAATTCAAGAGAAAAAATCCAGACAAATATTATCCCAGCATGTTAAAATACAACAAAGCCTGACAAAATACCTGACTCCATATAATTCTAATGTCAATGATTCCATCGAGTCAGGAAATGCAATCAAGTTTACCAAAAAAATAAATTTGGAAAATATTGGAATTTTTTAGACGCTTAGTCCAAGCATTTGGCCTCAAATAGCAATATGGAATCATTTCATAATTTTCTTTCTCCATTTTAAGTTCATACTTACCAAAAAAAGAAACATGGAAGTATCTTTAATAACAAGGTAACGACGTTCATATTGTTACCAAAATGTCCTAAAATAAAATAGGTAAATTTAGAAAGGAATCATACAACAATTTCATTACAAATGTCTACTGAAATTATTGAATAATTATTATCAAAGTTTAATTAAGAGCCTTCCTACAAAAACATTTAAAATAACAAAATCAAAAGGTTACCATTAGGATCATTTAAAGATCTCAATGCATATTTTCTTGGCCAGACTGGCAGTTTCACATGTTAGAAACATTGTGGATAATTTAATCCATTTAAAAATAATAACTATTTTCATTGAATTGGCCTTCAGGATTTTTCGAATAGTTAACAGTTACACAGTTTTTGTAATGAAAATCTCTAACGTTATATTGTTAAGACGGAGAAAAGCAGCTGTATTTAAATAATGTAAATAAAATGGAAATTCCCCCAGATCTGAAGTATCCAAAATTATGAATATTTAATTGTTTCAATTCAAAGAGAGGAAATATAACCAAGGATGTCGCATTGTAGAAAATCTGGAAAGGCATGACTAATACATTTCTGCCCGGCGGCAAAATATGAAAAAGCTTGCACTCAATCCAGTCTAAAGCTAACGTCAGTGTGTTTTAGACCCAAAGTGAAACCGTCAGCTTGCTTTTCTAAAAAGAGCACTAAAAACACTTGCAATATACGTTTAGGAATTTCAGTCACAACTGCGACTAAAGGGTGGACAATCAGGATTCCTTGCTTGGTAAATATAATAATTATTTTATCGCCACAACATTTTTCTAAATACATAAAGAGCATTAACAATTTTATTTTATTTTTAATTTTAATTTTAACGTCGAAATACGTGTAATTGCATTTTCTTAAGTGAAACTACAGTTTTGATAAGTTAGGTATTTGAAATAGTTTTTATGGAATAAAACGACGAAAAATTTGTAAAAGGATTTCTATCATGTTTGACACAACTTAAGGCGGAAATTAAAAATTAAATGCATAATAATGAAAAAATAACAAAATAATGACACCACCAACATTGTAAATATATTTTAAAATACTTTAAAGTCAATTATATTCATTTCATTAAAACCCAATTTAAACTGTAAAATAATTTCAATAGATTGAAATGTGGAAGTGGCCAGTCCCCAAAGTTCCTCCTTTCTTTGCTCAAGCCAATTTCCCACTGACTATTCCGCATCAGCTTTTCAACTGAAAATACAGATGACTCTGGATTAAGAGCGGGAGTTTCCAAACTTAAATGAGGAAGGGCAGCAATTAGTCCTTGTTTTCTAATTTTTTGTATCTTTCTACATCGCGGAAGATAATGCTGGCATTGGACTAGAGTTTATAGAAAAACTACACCATTCTTCATCTGGGAGTCAAGATTTTCGGACGATCAGAAAAAGCAAGATTCCACCAAAAATCAAAAGAAAGAGAAAATATACAAAACTATAAAATGTCTCGGAAATCAATTTCAAACAAAACAACAGAGAAGATAACCCCCGCCAATGAAGAAATACCTTGTTCATGGCCAGAGTGCTACCGAATATTTTTCAGCTTGGAAGTTCTGGCGAAACACTTAAAAGTACACACCGAAGGTTGGCACGAATGTATTTATTGCAAGAGACAGTTCCAGCGTAAATCCAAATTAAACCGTCACATTCGAATTCACACAGGGGAAAAACCCTACAGATGCAACTTTTGTCAGAAATCCTTTTCAAGATTTGACCACTTAGACGACCATATGAGAATTCACACTGGGGAAAAGCCGTACAATTGCAAAATATGTTCGAAATCATTTTCCCAATGTTGCACCTTACAAGGCCACATGAGCATTCACACCGGAGATCGGTCTTTTAACTGTAAAATGTGCCCAAAATCCTTTTCTTGGAAGAGTTCCCTGCGGTACCACATGAGAACACATACAGATAAGCTACCTCCTGCACGCTCAAATGGATGTAAATAAAATTTGAGTAATAAAACCCAACACATAAGGAAAGTAGAGAAAAGTGATGAGCAAAACAAACCCAACAATTGAAAACTGCAAGCAAAACATATGGTCAAGGAAGCTGTGAGAAGTTCTAACGGAGTTCCAATATGAGTCAGAACTACCAGAATGCAGACTAAATATAAAAAACAAAATAAACAACTTTCTTCCTTGACATGTCAAGTTTGCCACTAAGTGTTTCCATCGCTGAAAAATCTGTGCCGACATTATTCTCTTCAGCATAGTTTACCTAAAGTTTATTGGCCAAATAACGTTGTCCTAGATTAAATTCAAAAATTACCAGGATGCTTATGAAATTTACTGCGTTGAAGGACTAATTTCATCTCCATTGAATTACTTACCAAACACAATCGTGGTGTGGCCCTGTCTATACACTTCCGCTGCCTGTGATTTAAGATCTGAGAACGTTGTTCTATTCCATTGAAAGATTTTCCCGTCTTTATTCGTTCGCAGTAGTTCATACAATCGCGCATTTCCAGAACAACCAAATATTCCATTTTTCTCTTCAAATCGTTTTACGAAACTTTTTTATGCAAAATACTTGCCAGGTGTTAATAATCCATATCACTCTTTCAGCTTCTTGAGAATTCATTTGACGTCACTTTTTTACACACAAACATCCTGGCATGATCTTATGCTGTTTTCTCCGCAATACCTTATGCACACATTCAAACCAATCAGTTTAATCAATTCCTAAAATGTTTATTGAGTCGTTTCCTGGATGTGAAATGAGTTGAGCAATATTTCAAATGTTATTCGTTTGAAATGATTTGTATTGGCTAGAAATTCTTTTATACATACTCGATTTGTACAACTTTTTTCATTCAGCCCTCACACCAGAGAATATTTTAACACGAATCTACTGCATGACATTTTTGCCAGAAAGGGTACATTGTTTTGGTTAAAGGGCACATGTTTCAGTAAAAACCTGGAGGGTTATATACACAAAATATGTAGTTATCACATATAAGTGTCGTAAGCACTTATAAGTATCAGTAGCTATGTGGGGTTATTACTGACTTTATTTTCTATCAAAATATGTTAAGCTATTTAAGGCAAAAGTATGTGCTCACAAATGCATAAAATTATTGCTTTTCCATATTACTATTTTAGTATTTATGTTTTGGCTTCTATAAATATTGACACTATAATATATTCAGAACTGCACAATTAAAACAATTAGTGAGTAATTATTTATCTGATTCTTAAGCCCGAGAATGTTTTACTTAAGTTTTCTCTATTTTGCCTAATAATTTTAACTTACCGCATGCATGAGTACACGGTATAAACATACTCAAATAAAATTAGGTAATTTGAATAAAAAATAAATACAATTTAATTTCTTCCGCTTTTAATTACACGTGGAAACCAGAAGACCTTCTGAGAGAAATGTATATTTTAATGCCCAGAATTTAATCAAAAGGAGCTGAATCATTCCTTGGTTCTGAAATGAGTAAAAAATGAGGTCTAAGTTTACAATAAAATCACACAAGTCCAGTTTTTAATTTTGTTGCAGATTACCAATTTATTATATTTGTTATAGTATAGATTAGTATTTTAATAGTTATTTCAAATATTTATTCCGTGATTTTCTACCGCCGAACATGACTAGAAAGGCATTGTATTAAGCGTTGTAACTAAAATGAGAATTCTAGATCTGAAGCATCTAGAGTTATAAAAACATATTTAATTGTTTAAATTTGAAGAGGCGTGCTCTCATAACATTGTATTGAAATCCTTTTAGTTAGTTAAAATCAATTTGTGTTGGCGCAAATGACTTGAGAGGAGATATAAGGATGTCGCATTGTCGAAAACCTGGAAAGGCAATAATACATTTCTGCCCGGCGGCAAAAATGAAAGTTTTTAGAAAGTTTGGTTGGTGCCTAATTCCTTACACGACACCTAAATCCTTGTACTCATTCTAGCCTAAAACTAACGTCAGTGTGTTTCAGACTCGAATTGAAACCCGTCTGCTGGCTTCCCTGACAAAAGCACTAAAAACATTTCCTGGGTTCGTTTACGAATTTCAGGAACAACTGCGACAACAAGGTGGATCAACAGGATTCCTTGCTGGGTAAATTTAATTATTATTTTGTTACTACAATATTTTCCAATTCAAAATTTACTAAACATAGCATTAGCAATTTTATTTTATTTTTTATTTCAAAATCGAAATACGCACGTGTGATTTAATTTTCTTGAGTGGAATTTAAGTTTCGATAAAGTTTGTGGAATGGTAATTGAAAATTTGTAAACGGATTTTTATTTTCAAATTCCATGCTGGCATATGCAGAATTCATGACACAATTAAAAGCGGAAATAACATTTAAACTGTAAAATATTTTTTTTAGATTGCATTGTGGAAGCAGCGATGAGTCCACAAAGTTTGTACTTTCTCTTCTCAAGCCAATTTCACACTGACTATTCCGCATATGCTTCTCCACTGAAAAAAAATGACGCCGGAATAAGAGCGGCAGTTCTCAATTTTAAATGAGAAAGGGCAGCAAATATCGATTGTTTTTCAATTGTTCACATTGTTCCAGATCGCAAAAGATAATGCAGTCATCCTTCGTCCAGAACTTATAGAAAAACTACACAATTCTCCCCATGGGTCTCAAAATTTTTGGACGATCATGGGAAAGATTTAATAAAAAATCAAAACAATAAGGAAGTTACATACAGTTATAAAATGTCTCGGAATTCAATTTTAAACAAAACAACAGAGAAGATACGTCCCGCCAATGAAGAAATATCTTGCTCATGGCCAGAGTGCCACAGAATATTTTTTAGTTTGGAAAATCTGGAGAAACATTTAAAGATCCACAGCGGAAGTTTGCACGAATGCATTTATTGCAACCGACAGTTTCAGGGTAAAAGTGTATTAAAACGTCACGTTCGAATTCACACAGGAGAAAAACCGTACACATGCGACTTTTGTCTGAAATCGTTTTCAAGACTTGACCGTTTCCAAGATCATATGAGAATGCACACTGGGGAAAAACCTTACAATTGCAAAATATGTGCAAAATCATTTGCTTCTTCAAATAGCTTAATTGTGCACCAGAGGATTCATACTGGAGACAAGCCTTTCAAGTGTGACATTTGCGGAAAATCATTTTCTCAATCAAATCACTTAGTTGCGCACCAGAGAATTCACAATAGAGACAAGCCTTTCAAGTGTGCAACTTGTTCAAAATCATTTTTCCAGCTTGGTAACTTAAAATCCCACATGAAAATTCATACCGGGGAACGGCCTTTCAACTGTGAACTTTGCTCAAATTCCTTTTCTTGGAAGAAATCTTTACGGTCCCACATGAGAACACATACAGACAAGCTACCTCCTGCACACTCAAATGGTCGCAAACGTAAATTTAGTAATAGAAACCAACACATAAGAATAGTAGAGAAAAATGAAGAGCAAAACAAGCCCAACAATTGCAAACTACGAGCAAAACATATTCATAGGGAAGATGAGGGAAGTTCCAACGGAGTTACAATGAGAGTCAAAACTACCAGAATGCAGACGGAGTATAAAGAAAAAAATAAACAGCTTTCTTCCTTGACATGTCAAGTTTGCCACCAAGTGTCTCCATCGCTTCAAAATCTGTGCCGACATTATTCTCTTCAGCATAATTTACCCAAAGTTATTATGTTAAACTTGGTTCTTCAGTCATAAAAGGATATTGTCTTTTTTGCTGTAAACAATTATAGATTGCGCGAACTTATTGTGGTGACAAATTTGTCTAAAACTGGTAACGTTTACTGTATAACTGTAAACTCAGTTTTTCAAGCGAGGCGTCTGAAAACAAATAAAGCAAGTCATCGTGGGTACACTGAACTCTCGGTATAAGACAATGCTATAAATCACCAATATCAGCCTCTTATATAGAAATTCTCTTATAAATAAAACTAGTAACTATGTATGAAATGTGGATCTAAATGATCTGTTACATACAGAGAGAGTTCTCTTATGTGGAGAAATTAACCAATTTAGAAATTGTAATCGATTTTTGCCGTGTGATAAATTGTAAAAGTTTGCTTTTCAAAATTTAAAAGTTGTTTTGTAAAATAGAATCAAAATCTTAGCCGATTTTGTGAGCAGCATAAATAATAATTTGAAGGGTTGATAGGCGAATCCAATAATTGCAATTGTGGAATAAATTCTACAGGCACTAACTTGATATTTGTAAGAATGAGTTGAGGAAAATAAAAATGTAGGACGGTGGATCCATTGAAGGATTCTCCTGTCTTTATTTCTTTAGCCTGTGTCTGGACTAAGTCAATAAAGCCTTTTCATTTATTTAACTTAAAGACTATATGAAATAGTATGTTGGACTTTCGAGAGTGCTTATCAATCTTTGCATTTAGAGCAGTGCCGTAAGCCGTAACTTTTTCGTTCACTGCATGAAATCCCACCTCAATTTTTTACTTCAGGGTGACAAATTCAGCGTCTTGAGCAGTAAGTTTTGTATTCAGAGCGGTTAAACTGGCGTTCATAGAATTTATAAAATTCAACATTCCGACAAATCCGCTATGGTAGTTGTATTTTGGAGTTCTCACCAAAGCATTTTGGAATTCTGCAAAAAAAAAACAATATTTGGTTCAACCATAATTGTTTATTAACATCTACGGTTCTAATTTGGCTATTGTTATAGTTAGTTAGTTACAGCACCTTCGCTCTCTTGTTCCTCCCAAGGGTCTTGAATTTTCCCTATAACGTAAATGCAGGATTGAGGCAACAGATTCGTGCATTTTTTCTTGACAATATATAGTTTGTGACCAACAAAATATTGGTTTTTCAAAACTTTGAAAAAATTAACGCTTCTTTACCTTTAACAAGCACTACTTTTTTGGAAATATGTAAATAACTCTAAACTGAGGTAACTTCGAATAATTTGCTTATAATAAGAACATTGTATCAATTTTGTACTTACAAAATAATGGAAGATAAATTTTCTTATAAATACCCAATAATATTTTGAATTTATGCCACTAGTGGCAAAAATCTTTTTTGCCATGTCAATTTATGCCACATTTATGCCATTTATGTCATGCAACTTTTATGCCACCCGCGCAACCCTGGCACTGACTGACCTCGTGCTGCTCTTTTACTACGCAGTAGTTCATACAATCACGCATTTTCACAATTATCACTTTTTTTAATTTTCCTCTACCAATCGTTCGACTCAACATATGTCTATATTCAAAATACTAATCACAATTTTGGCATCGTAAGAATTCAAGCGGCAATTGATTTTATTTATCCGTCAGGATAGAACTTTGACTTAAATGAAGCTGGACATTTATTTGTCATTTCCTATAGTTTATACTTAAAATGATTACCAATATTTTATATGAATTTTCTAGTAAAACGTTTGTCTGCACAAATTTTTTCAAATTCCTAAAATATCCATGAAATTAATGTGAGTATAAACACGTTAGAAACAAGATAGAGCGAATAAATACATTTTAGATAAAAAATCGAGGGTAATATAATCTCAGCATTTTAAAATACAGCAAAGCCTGACAAAATTAACGACTCCACATAATTCTAATGTCAATGATTCCAACGAGTCAAGAAGGGCAAAAATGTTTACCAAAAAAGGAAATTTTATTGGAATTCTTTAGACGCAATTGACCGAGCACTTGGCTTTAAATAGCAATACATATTTAATCATTTCATAACTTTCTTTCTCCATTGTGAGTCTATAATTATTATCAAAAATTATCTAGATCTGAAGTACCCAAAATTAGAATATTTAATTGTTTTAATTCGAAGAGAAGAAATATAATCAAGGATGTCGCATTGTAGAAAACCTAGACAGGCATGACGAAGACATTTCTGCCCGGCGGCAAAGCATGAAGGTTTTTGGAAAGTTCTGTTGCCTACACTTCCTTACACATCACTAGGCAACTCAACTTTTCGCATTTTTGTGGCTCCAAATTTCGCAAACAATTTTTTTCATTTCGCAAATTTCGCAATTTCGTAAAAACGTTATACAATGAACTCTCGCTATAAGAGAACACTGTAAATCACCAAAATCGGTCTCTTATATAGGAATTCTCTTGTAGAGAGAGCTCATATTGCATATAACCATGTATGATATGTGGGCACAAAGAATCTTTTACAGAGAGAGTTCTCTTATAAGTAGATCTCTCTTATAGCGAGAGTCCGGTGCAGTAGTAGTGTAAAATGGGTATGCTTTATATTGTTTTAAGTTGCATGCCAAATAATGTCGATATAACAAGTATATTGACCAAGTTAATTTTTCCTAACTATAATTTTTGGAAATTTGTAGCCGTATTTTCCGTGTTTGTTCTCTTAAATCTTTTGAAGTTGACTTCGCGTGATTTTAAAGTTCACAATTTAGGTAATGGATGGACTAAAATAGCCTGAATTATTTATAGACAGTATTGTAAAATATTGTTTTTACGATAGATTATAAATAATTCCTGGGTTACTTGAAACCCATCGGT
>JAQGAK010002748.1:0-18310 GCA_034696945.1 Lipothrix lubbocki
TTCCTATCTTTAGCATTGGTGGAAAGTGGAAACTATCCACTTTCCACGCAAACTAGACAGTTATCCGAAAGCCAGCCTGGTGTTGTGTAATCGAAAGCTCGGGAAGTCGGAACTAACTTGTATCTTTCATTTTTCATTAACCACGTATTCTAATTACTAAAAATGAGAAATCTCAGAAGCCAATGAAATATGCTTAGGTACTTGTGTTGCCGAATGTTTAAATTCATTGGACCACCAAACTCATTGTCAGTGTCGAGTAAGACAACTTCAGAGTTTAAAATAATATCAGGAAAACAACCCGACAGAAACTGTAGACGGAAAATAAAAAGCGGAAAAATTCCGAGGAAACAACTTGATCAAAATCGGGAAAGCTGCCATGCAAATAAATTCAACAAAAATCAAGTTTCTCCAGCATTAAATAAAATACAGTCGTGTAACTGGAAAGCCGGCAACACAGAGTAGGAGCGAATGAGGTATAAAATTTTTGCGGCAGCAAATGTAACTGATAGTTTTGTGACAGGCTATTTAAATAGGCTAGAAAATGAAATTGCAGGTTACAACAGGGAGCTTGTTTATCTGGAACGGCAATTCTTCAATGCCCCATAACATACGCACATGCAGTGTGACCATGGTGCAGTGACGGCAAAGTACATATAAGCATTTGCAATGCGCTGCTATATACTCTTTGTAGTTCATCATTCTCTTGTAGTTTTAATTGCCGTTAGCTTTGTGTGTAAAATTAGTGCAATTACTAAACGTAATAGATTTAGACACAACTACATGTTACCACTTACTGTGTGTAACATAATTTGTAGGTACAAGGTAAAAGCACTATCAGTTCAAAGTTTTTAGCTGGACTAATAGACTAATTCGCTGAGCATAATCCCTGTTTGCGTTTTCATTTTCTTAAACAAATCTTTATTGAACTTACTGTAACAGTAGGTTTACCTGTTATCTGCTGGTGATTTAGATACATTCCGTTTTTAAAACGAGGTGATTAGTGAAATCGTGGTGTCCGTCAACATTTTCCTTTTTCACCCAAAATTTCGGTAACTAAGAGTCACACAAAAAAACGAAAGTACCATTCGAAAGCCGGGTGTCATGAAGATGTGCACTGGGTAGTTTTTATTTTTATATTTAATAATGACGATGGCAAATTAATTTCAATTAACGTTTCCCATCAACTACATGTGATACACATAAGTGAGTGTATGCATATCACACTGCATGCAACGATAGAATATATAGCAGGATAGCAGTATACTCATATTACCAAGAGTCGGAGCATATTCCACTAAAGTCAGGTTTAGCGTCAAAGGCAGGTATTGCTAAAAGAAAAATGCGATTACCTGGACCGCCGCTGAAGGGAAAATATGACTATATGCAAATTGCGCAATGCCTTGAAATTTTACTGCAGATGCTCAAAGGCAAGTTAAAAGGCAAATATGACGATGTTCACAATTGCTAAAACTTAAATCTGACGATCTGCACAGTTCCTAAAAAGCAATTATGACTATTTGCAAATGGAATAATTTTACGATTTTTATGTAAAATTCAATGAATTGTATGTGTCGGTCGAAAGGCATGCTGGTGTCATTGAAGTAAAGTTTCTTTCTCTCTCTCTCTCTCTCTCTCTCTCTCTCTCTCTCTCTCTCTCTTGCATTCCCTACAATATCCGTTCTCGTCTGCCGTATGTATTTCAAGTGAATATGTCACATATTTGGTTGGTGTAAGTAGGGTCAATATTAAGAACAAACTGCTGTCTATATTCAATAACTTATTATTCAATATGTTCGTTTAACGCTGGTAACTTTTGTTTTTAACAGGTTTTGCACTGGTGTGGTGGATAATTTTAGTCGCTCACAATGACATCAGGAACGTAGGAGTGACAGGATGGAAGCCATGTGTTGAAAACGTTCAAACCTTTGCTTCAATATTTTTATTTAGCTTGGAAACTCAGCATACAATTGGGTATGGACACCATCGCGTCACCTCAGAATGTCCAGATGCAATTGTGGTTCTTTGTCTTCAGAGCATCGCTGGCGTACTAATTGAAGCTCTAATGGTTGGGGTTGTTTTTGCCAAATTGTCGCGTCCAAAAAAACGCTCAGAAACTCTTGTTTTCAGCCGACATGCAGTCGTTTGTCAGCGTGATGGCCAACTGTATTTAATGTTTCGTGTAGGAGATATACGCAAGTAAGGCAACAAATTATAATTATTATTTTTGTGGCGTAGACTCATTTTAAAATTAATAGAACTCAAAATCCATTCAATTCAAAAGATTCAAACTACGTACAGATGAACGATCAACTATGTTCAAAATTCACTTTGGTATTATTTGTGATATGAGTAGGAGTGCCCCTAAAAACGTGAAATTTGTGTCTTTTTAGGAAACTTTTCCCCAGTCTTTACATGATAAACAATTTCTGGTTTCAATGACCCAATGGAAACTTCGAAGGGGTTTTTAAGCATCGTCAAGTAGCGATTGTTTTGTCATGATTGCTTATTTTTAATTTCGAAAGCACTGAATTTCATAACGTCAATGTTCTCAAATCAGTTACGTTAGTCATTGACAATTACGGTCCATACAAGAATTATATCGTCGCCAGCACTTTCATAGACCACCGTTGCGTAGATGTTTAACTCGTTATTTTTTACCTTGAGTGCTAGAGAATCTTTCTCTGAATCAAACAACTTCGTTCCCACGCTGTCGTTGAGCTTTTGTCTATAGCTCTGAATGTATTATGGACGAATTACATCTACTAATATCTACAGATAAATACTGAGCATATAATAATTATAATAATAAATAACAAATTTTGAATCATTCAAAATTTGTTGATTTTTTTAGGTCTCATATACTAGAAGCTCATGTTCGTGCTCAAATTATTACCAAGAGGACAACTGCAGAAGGAGAAGTTTTACCCATTCATCAAGAAGAAATGAAGGTATAGTAGACCTTACGCAATTCTAAGATTTTAAGTCCTCAAAATTTTGTGAGTTGAGGACGGATTTGAGAGTGAGTTACGTTTTGTGAATTCGGGCCCGAGAATGTTATGCTCAAGTTGTTTTTGATTATATGCCGGTACATAGTTTGGAGCTGATGAAAGCCACGTACTGATAGTTCATAGAATATAATGCATACTTTTATTACCATTGACCATTACCATAACACTACATCAGGAAAGTAAATGAGTGAGTATTGCGACGAATAATTCTCGACTCTCAAAACGGTGGGCACAATTCTTTTTTTGTTAGACAAAAATCATAAGGAGCTGACGACGGTGTGCCGCACTGTGGTTTTGTGGCTTATTTGCACTTCACTGCATTCGCAACGTTTTACCTCTGAAACAACAAAAATCTCTTCACTTCAGCTTGATTCATGAAAATCCGTCCAATTTTCGAAATTAAACTGCATGTGTATTTCACGAAACGGAATGAAACACATGATGCATTTCATTCTTGTCAGTTTTTTCAGAATAAATTCCAAGTTTCAGTTTAAGCATTGTTTAATTTATGAAACATTTTATTCACTAATTTGTTATTTCAATCATCTTTTATGTCCGCGTAATGTAGCCATTCATATCATTTGCCAAGTTTTTGATGACGAGGAAGCAATATTTTAAGGGCTATTACAGCATGAAGATTATTTTTTATTTTTTGAGCTTGAAATTATTATTATGGGCGAGGGCCAACCGTTACTGAGTCAATCCATGTAGAGGTTTATCAATGGGTTTTAATCTTGCAAGTTTATACTTTGATGCTTCTTTTCAAGTTGGTGTAAAGTATTTTGCCAAAAGCGATTTGCTTGGACTTTTTCAAACGTATATGCCATTGGCGTTTATGTATAGGAATATGGGGCTTCAGCCCATGTTTCGCAAGGAGAAAGATCAATAATAATCCTTCAAAGTTTATATATTGACCCCGTTTAGCCATATATCAGTTAACTTTGTACAATTTGTACAATTATGATTTTATAACGCCTATCTGGATTTGTTTGTGCCGACCTATTCGAATCTGCAAATATTTTTGGCTAATTAGATTTAGGATGTTGTTATTTTTAAGCGTTACAATACAAACATACTTTCATTCATGTGTACATATATGATTCACAAGACTCAGCGCATATAAGTATGGCCAAGTTATCAAGTACAATGCATTACAACTGTTCAACCGTGTGGAATGTGCCTAAACTGCTAAGCATTCGTCACTGATAACAATAAAATTTGGGGTTTTGGCTCCTATTTGGCCTTACAGAGTTGTTAGCCATCCAGGGCCTGTATTTAATTATTTATGAGTTTAAATATTTACGCATTTTTCCCAATTCCGATAGTAACTGAGGTCATAGGTAGGCTATCGGCATTTTTTGAATTTAATCGCAACGACTTACTTACCACAATGAAACTACCAATTTACTACGGTGTATCTTTCTATATACTGCAACGTATCTACTAATTTATCACATTATCTAGACCATTGCAATGAGTAATTGGTAGATAATTTTCGAGAATTGTTTATTAGATACACGGCGGAATAAAATAGGTGAGGGGATGTTAGCTGCAATGGGTTTTAGTATTGCCGCAATTGTCCAAGATGGCAGCTAAATGTGGCCCATTTTTGTGGCAAATTACAGTGTGGATATGGGTATGGAAGCAATTGACCACAGTGGCAGATAAGAAGGTTGCAAGCAGCCGAGAACCAATTTAATAAATCACCTGTAAATATTGTGATCTATTAATATTACTAATGATTTAGTATTTAGCGGGGGACTTGTCGTTGGATATTGTCTTTGAAGAGGCAAATAGAACTATCTGACCATTTGCTTAAAGGCTAGAAGAACAAGGGTTAAAAGAGGGGCTGTATTTTGAATGCAAGATAAATCATGTCATATCGTTTAAAAATTATATGAGATTGTGAGTATAGAGCAAACATACTTAGAAAAGTTAGATTTTCTATTGAATAATTTAGTATCAGAAATTAAAAAATTTCATAGCGTTCATTACTACAGTAGTCCAATGTAAAAACTTTAAATATCGCAGGATTCAGAGTTGAATTCACTGTGCTGTAAAGCAAAACAATAATAGTGAATGAAAAGGTTACTGACATAAAATTTACATAAAATTATGTTCAAGAGTATCATATGGGGCATGTGCATGATATCTTCGCAGCAAATTATGCTTGTCTAGTTCTAATAATAATGACGGAAGTGTTCCTCGTTGTGGAAAGACAGGTCATTTTATTTTGTATTTACTTTCACGTGGAAAAGTCTTACTATTTCACATATACAGATACTAAGATTACTATTTCCATCACCTTATTATTGTTACTACAGCAATAATTTAAATTTATTTACAAAGTAATGGTGATATAACTGCTTGACTATAATTTGTATTTGGAATTCATGTTAAAATAATTAACCGTTGGTAATAATAACAGGTTGGCGGGTATGGGGAAGATGAAGATCGAATATTGCTATTTTGGCCCACAACAATTGTCCATCCTATCGACTCGGAAAGTCCGTTGTATGAAATGTCGGCAAGTGACCTGATGCAAGCCAAATTAGAGATAATGGTGGTGATGGAGGGTGTAGTAGAGTCGACTGGAATGACAACACAAGCTCGCACGTCCTACTTACCCTCTGAAATTCTTTGGGGTCATAGATTTCACAACACAACTTCCTATAAATCTGATGCAGGACACCATCTCGTTGACTTCGATTTCTTTCATGCAACATTTCCTGTGGAGACACCACTATGTTCCGCATCGGATTTAGATCACATAAGACAGCTTAAACTGGAAGGTTTAACAGGTAACACATTTATTTGATTTTTGGTTCAAAACCGGACAACTTAAAATATCCTCTCGGTGACTCATTGGCGAGATAGAAATAACTGTATACTAACTTCTCTTACAAAATGCTACAATTGTATAGTTGTCACGTGACGTTCAAATATAAGTAAATATTTGAAATATTGTAAATACGGGAACACTTGTGCAACTTCAATCTACTACAATCACAAATAAATAATCTATCATCATAATTTTATCTAACAATAAGCCAATGTAATCATTATTATCGAAAATCCTTGAAGAAAATTACATACAAATATCAAATAACTATGGGGAAAATGCAAATCAACGTCAAACCGTTATAATTATTTTAATTTATTTTAGCCTTTATTTGAATTAAACAAAACACAAGAAAGATATATAATTTTTTATCTACAACGCAAAACTTAGTGTTGCCAACGGAACCACAAGATTTAGAAAACTTGTTTTCTTATAAAAATAATATAATAAAATAAATATTATAAATTAAGTATGGGATTAAATTTCCAACGAAAAAAAAATTCCGATATAATTTAAAAATTATTTTACAAAATATTTGAACATCTTCCAAATTAGAATATTGTTATTATCATGCACTTGCACTAACAACAACATTTCCCATACATTTAAAATCGTGTGCCTTTAACAGACACTACCTGAATGTATTGATAATAAATTACTTATGATTTGTGCCGTTATAGTTGATGCACACCGAGGGCTCATTTTATTAGATGATTTTAAATACAATCAAAACAAGTATTTCACTTAATAAATTGGTTTTATTACGAGCAACGTTTCGGGATACAACCTTCACCACACATTCAGGCTCAATCGCGGTAAAATATATTGGATAAATATTATCCATTTTATTCTTTGGTTTACGTGAATTTATTTGACAAGCTTAAATAACATGCGAGCTTTCGGTAGCGAGCTGTCTACCATCATCAGGCAAAATAGCAAGTCTTAGATAAATATTGTCTAGAAATAGGAATCCCAAATTATCAACTTTCGATAATACCTAAAACGTACCAAAATAGAGAACGCGATGATTAAGACATCTTGTGTTTTGGTACATGAATAACCAAATCTCAACGCCGGTGATGTATGGCGTACTACTTGTAGGCTTTATGAATATCCGCCTTCGAGAAAATGGTGGCAAAAATTGGCCTAGACAAATACGTATGTATATACTATATGAAATCAAGGATAAAAATATCGAAAGATAAGATGTCACGATGTCAGTATAAGTTAGAAGGATTTCGCACACTTCTTGTTAACTAGAACTAGTGCAACTAGACGCAAAAAGGACACTAGTGTAATTAATATGAAGGATAATTATTTCAGGTCGAGAGATTCTGGCATCACTGACGGAAGCTACCGGACCAAAAGTTGTAAATGGCCCAGGGTCTCCATCACCTACAACATCACCACGATTCGGTCCACCGAATGGAACTTGTTGTAATCTGCTAGATGTTAGTGGTTCCATGACACTGAACCCACATAATCATATAATAAAAGAAGCAATAATAATGAGCACACCTACACATATATCAAAGAGTTACAACTTGGGACGAAGAAATAGCAGCATTAATCCAAATTTACCAAACGTAACCCACAGTCGCCTTACAAGTCCTCTGAAGTCGGTAATGATTGATACGCCTGGTGCGGAAATTTTGGTTAATTCAACTGATTCGGATAACGACGTTGATGATGATGACGATGATGATGGCTACATGGAGTACCCTTGTGACCGAGCTTCCAGAAAAGAGAGTCGTGAAACTATGTTACGGACTCTTTCCAGCAGTAGTTCCAGCATTACTTCCGAATCTAATGTGTAATAATAAACTGGTTAGGTAATCAATTGCACCCTGATGTGCGTAAGTACCAAAGTAAAAGATTGCCTGGTTTTTATCTAAATCCAGCTACTACAAACATGCCATCATAATCGTCAAACGTTATTGAATTATTTGTGAGACCTGGAAGAATGGACGACTTTGCCTTAAACGTACCACAATGGTCCAACAAACAATAATTTATCGCCACTTGATACAACAAAAAACAACCACTTAATTTCAAAGGGCACAGTGATTTTTAGTCATAGTACATATTGCAACCTTAATGTTTGCCAGCCATTTAAATCTTCCCCACAAATAATTCATCCAAATAATTGTTCAAAATGTTAATTTGTTACGTAGTAGATTTTAAGATTACAGTTAGCTACCAACTTTTGTCATTTCCCAAATGATAGTGTTAATCAACCATTAATAACATTATCGAGCTGTTTGGAAGTTGTCGGTTCCCCTTATTTATCAGTAATTAAAATTTCAGTTCACATTTTGTAATCGTCAGGAATCAAAAGCTAACGAACTAACCTGTCGATTTTTTGCTAGTCATAAAAATGTACTGATTCAATTATAAAATCTAACTCCGTCAATTTGAACACTGAAGGATAGGTTAAGATCATACATAGATAATAATAGTAACCGTTACTGCGATTAACCTGCACATGAAAGTCGGAAAGCCTTTGTGGTCATGTAGCCTCTGCGCTTACGACACGAACAAGATTTTGTTTCCAAAAGGCTTGACTGCTGGTTCATGGGCAAATTATTTTGGTCACGATAACTGGGAACAGAAACGGGTGGGGGATGGCTTAAGCAAGAATGGTCACTGTTCCCAGGTACAGCGTCATTTAAATGCAATAACTTGTTAAACGCTGGCAATTTTCTTTTATAATTTTATTACTAGTGAATAATTAATCTTAAAATGTAGTTTTGAAAACAAAGGCAATAAAACAGTTTAATAATCAAGTAATTTGGTTAAAGCGGGCACTACAATTTGTGTGTGAGAACAGGTTCAGATATTTATAGCAGTAACAATGATTTCAGGTTTAGAAACAGAAAGTTTTCCCCACATTTTGGATACAATATGGAAATGATGAACACCCTTATACCCAAACCTGAAAAGCGGGAACGGAAATGGAAACGGCCACATGACGGGCACTGATTTGAACGCAACCTAACGGTAACAACACATGCAAGGGCATGTTACGTGTGTTTAAAACCTTAACCTTCCCTGGGATAACCAACCCCAATTCCACGTGCATATTAGTAAATTATTACAGATACCTATGTTGAAATTGTCCAAAATTGTCGTGGAAATTAGTGATGACACAATTTTTATTGTTACCAACGAAATGATTGCTGGCAACTTGTGTATTGCTGTACCTTACAAATCACTGTGAAGAACAAACGGTGGGTTTGCGGGCAATCGACTAATCGTAACCACGTCACCGACATGGAGTAAATAACCGGTGAATGGTGAAGGGGTCAACATCACATCTATTCTAAAAGGGGGTTATTTACTGAACATTATTTAAATATTACCAACTATTCCAAAACAAAACTCACAAATGATTGCATTATCCCCCATTACTGAAACCAAATACCTAGACCCACACCTCGCATTAACCCCGAATTACATCACATTATCCTCTTTTTCTAAAGCATTATGGACTGTCTATTATAACTTGTATACCCTGTACATATAATGTCGGTTAATTTCGGTCAAGTTGGGTTCAGCAAGGTTATGATATATAATGTGTAGAGGGTCAAATATTTTTTTAAATGGTGGTAATGCGTTATAGAGTAGGTGGATAGTAGATAATGCAAGTAAAGTCATCTATGTTCTGGCCCCCTTCACAGCCAGGGTAGTGTCACACATTACTTGTTCTGTTCATGCTTTGATTCCTCGGATCAACTCCGCCGCTTAAATGCAGTCTTACTGGGGGAGATTTTGCTTTCAGATTTCTTGAGCGCATTTAGGACGTTCATACGAGTGTTAACTTTAGAGTCACTATTATGCGATGAGCACAAAGTGTCCGGGGTTTCAATGTGAGCCGGCGTTCCGGAATAAATATCGAAGTTAATATCGAAACTGTGACATTGTTATTTGGTTATTTCAACAAATAATGGAGTTTGTAACCGATTTGCACCAATTTCAAAGTCCAGTAGTTGGTGTCCCCATAAAAAAGGTTCATAAGAGATAATTCAGCGGGAACATTTCCGCTTACATATGTTCCGGCAACAATTTTTCCGCCACCAAAAACCTCATTAATAAATACATAAACTCCTCCAACTCTCTCTCTCTCTCCGTCATTTTCTTCATTTTGAATAAGGTAGGTGGGGTTGCTAAACCTGCCTTTGCAAAGTTCAGTTGGGCTGAAAGAAAATGGTCGATTTTTAACAATTAAAAAACAATAGCCCTTCAGTCCAATAAAATTGATGACTATCAGGTTAGCCTACAAAAAGTCAGTGGTCGAACCGCGAATAGCTGCTTTAATAGCCAGTCAGCTGTGGCGAACCGCAACAAGGGCGACAAAGTTACACAAAGAGATTTTGGACTGCTGTCAAAGAGAATTCCAAAGGATTGGCTTAAAAAATGATGAAGCTGCTTCTGACATCGAAACGATGAAAGTCGAAAATCAAACAATTTTAAAAAAAAGGTGGAAATAAATTTGAAATTAATCACTTCCGAGGAAAAATACACAAGATAAGAACTTGACATAGTTCGTATCATTGGATAATTATGCAACCTTGACATGCTCACAACCGAAGTTATGGTTAAGAATGTTGGCTTGCTTCTTGGTAAGCGTACCTTGCAGTAACTTCGATCACCACCGATACGCCAAAATATATCTTCTCAAGCAGAAACAGAGGAAGTAGATTCATGGAACATAGTATCGAAAGCAACCAGTTGCTTCTGTCAAATGATGAAATCCAGTACTCAACTAGTTCTGTTCTTGTCCCAAGTTTGGCATCCTGGGGTCCTGTCAGCTTTAACCATCCATCCAGCAACATTAGAAATTTGCCCTTTGGTTTCTACAGCAACAACAAAAATCACAAGGACACAATGGTCACAGCAGCCTAATCGAAGACGATTTTTCTCTCCTCATCTATTCCTGGTCAACTGAGGTTTTGCCGGGCAGGAATTTAATGCCAGCGGGCGAAAATGCCACTGTGCACCTACTTCAACAGCTCAATGTCTCCACCGCTCACAGCAACATGACCAACTGTCCCCCTCTCCCACATACGAGTAATCCCCACCAATCAGGTCAGCCCCTTCACAGTTAAGGGTGGTGAATAATGCTGATGTCCAAGAGACCGTAAAAAATATTTTCCAGGAGCACCTCTAATCGTCAGTTAAAAATTCTGAGAAGACACTTTTTTGGATTAGACAACGACCCTGACAACCTCATTCTAGACTTTATTGACACGTTGGCTAGGAAAATTACTGAGATGAAAAAAGAGGAGCACGTTGGAGCGGGAAGACTTATGAAGATGATTATAAAGCAAAAAGTTGTTCAACGTGATCAGGTTCGTTGTATGTAGGTTGTAATTATGTATCTGCTGTTTTGTGATTATTAGCGAAAATAGAGAATGTTTTAAATTTATTGATTGGAAATAAAGTTGATTACTCCAATTTTTATGTATTTTCAGGTACTGGACGTGCTTCAAAAAGTTGAGGTACCTGATTTTCCATATATCAAAGTGGATTACCCCAAAAACCAGTATCATAATTGGTAAAGTTCATCCTGAAATAATTGTTCAAGGATGAAACAAGTTTAGACTGGTTAGTCGAACTGATACTGAGCCAACCATTGAACGAAGAATTTGAAGAGACATATTCCAAACTTATCGCTACCACTGTAGATGTTTTCAAATTGAAGACAAACCAACAATAAGTTAAGATCTTGTGGAATAACACCATAAGATCAAAGACATTATATTGTGTGAGGTTTAATTTGCACAAATTATTACATTATTGATTGTGAGTGGTGTCGGCAATAATGAAAGGCAGTGAAAAGCTCCGTGAGTTTTAATTAAATATTAAATCAATTTTTGACTTCCGAACCAGGGAATAGTTATTAAATATTTTTACATTCCAGATGATGAAAGAATCCTGTGGAATTAGCTGCAGAATTTAAATCTCGTCACCATGCAATAACGACTGTTAAATTTTAGTTGGAGTTATACATTTAAAACCACTTCACGACTTCAAATTTATTTTGCGGTAGTCTAGTATTCGTTGCTGAAGTTTCGCCATTAAAATTTACTGAATATATGATGTATTACATATGTAGCAATATATTTTTCTCTAATGTCTAAATTCTTTTGATTTATAAAACTTCAAATGTTAATTAATTTCCAGCATCGCGATTCTAAATCCTCACAAATGCATTTATTTTCCATAAACCTACATACCTATAACCATAAGGAACGTTATTTTTAGTAAAAGTTGGTAATTTCAAGAAATCAATACTACAAAAATTAATATTAATAAAAGATGGGCATGTCAGTGGCAGGACATGTGTAAAGTCGGTGGGAATAAAATGATGACTCGTATTCTTCCGGTCCTGGAGGAGGTAATGAGTAGGTCGGTGCCGGTAACGGTACATTGCAAATCTTTGGGGGACAGTCTTGCGAGGAATTCCGCTATAAATAAAGAGACAAATATTTAGAAATTTTTCTTAAAAATCATTATTAACTTGATTTTACACCCCGTAAAAAATAATCTGTTGACTCCAAACCCAAGCAAAATTATCCCAAATCAATAATTGATTTAGAAATTGTTGTTTTAATTGAATAATTTAGAATTAAATATTCTAAAAAAATCCGTAACTTGTACCATTTTCTTCACTTCAGACAGACAAAACGTACAGATTTTTCCATGCTGCCGACCATCGTCTGCTTGGCCGTATTGGTCTTCTTCCAATGAAGGGTCTGGAAGTAATCAAGAATAATTAGATGAAAAATCGTAGTATGCTTACAGTAATTGCAGTATTTTTTCTTGAAATATTAATAGAAACAATGACTTTTTTCATATTTTGTAATAAATGATTTGTAAATACCGCGATGACATTTAGAAACGAATTAAACTAATTAAAGAAAATTCGTGTCAACATTATTGTACATAATGAATTAATGAACACAAACCAACGAGAAGATGAGATGACAAGTGAAGAATGTAAGAAGAGGCTAATCGTAGCGTTTCAATTTTAGACAACTTCCGGTCCGCAGGCTCCGTGGGAATTAATGTTCGAAGTGTGCTAAAAGCTGTGTTCACACTTAAATAATAATAATAATCGTTCTTATTAATCATTCAATTTTCAATGTAATTATAAAACTAAACTAAATATTTTAATCTTGCTTTAGCATATATTATGCATTTTCTGTTGAAATGTACGAACCCGTAAATCATTTTTGTAAAATTATTAAATTTTTTAAGCATTGTTTATATTAACACGACTGCATTAATTTAATTTAAAATTACTTAAAATAAAGCTAAGTACATATCGTCGACGACGTATCAAAAAGCACCAACTGCTGTGTTAAAGGTATAGAAATTGGTACTTTGGGGTCATTCGCCGACGATATGTAACTCATTTAATTTTAATGCGATTAAAAATCAATTTAATTTAATTAATTTCCAGTCAATCTTCTTGATTAATTATTCCTTTTATTAGTATGAGTTTCTCATTTTGGTTCGCACATACTTGCAATATTATTATAACCAAAATTCATTTTAAAAATTTTGTTTAATTTGGCAAATATCAATATGAAGTTTAGAAAATTTTCAATGGGTATAATTATATATGGTATTTGTATACCTCTGTGTCTTCTCCCGCTCCCTGGACTTGGGCAAAATTCCGTGTTTGTGCATTGGAACTCCGGAATGTGATTTCCTTGAAGAGCTTAATTTATTCTTCTTTTTAGTAATTTTGGATTCCATAATTATTTTCCTTTGCAATAATGAATAAATGTTCCCGGTAAAAAAATAAAAACTATAAACTTTTAAAAATGTCTTAAAACTGTAACCTAATTTCTGTATATAGTATTTCTTTTCTACAATAAAAATAATTAAAACAATATTGGTAAAACAATATATATAAATATATATTATATTTGGACAATATTAAGCTTTAAAATCAAGAATCAAGGGTGCAAAATTGGAAATAAGAAGATACAGAAAAATGTGTTGCACTTGTTCCGAAAAGTTTAAACTTTTATATTGTAAACATTTACAACTTGTCTGCTGAACCCCTGAGCTTGTAATAAAAGTGAGCAATGTGTTAAAACTAAATAATGTACATGACATTACTATAGAACTTCTTTCGCTTGCAATGACTCTGAAAAGGATAGAATACATGTTATATGCATATTATTATTATGTACATACATATAATAATAAGGAATAAGACCTCTGGAATAAACTATATGAAGGTCCGGAAGAATCCTCCGGGGATCGAGCTAAATGAGTTAACGAAATGGACCAATTGAGAAGTTTATTAGACTTGAAGGTTATACATTGCAATGCATGTAGATGTAGACTTGTTGATGTAAAGCGCTCCTGATTAATTTTCCAGACGACTTGTCAGAGAGAGGTTTGTGAACATGTGTGAGTAATATATGGACATCAACATTACACATCTAAAGCCATGTGGAGTTTTTTTCTTGTAGATGATTTCTTGTATCGGTCGTGGATATGTATATGTACATACTATCTACACATATGTATATGTATAAGGAATCACGAAGGCAAGAGTCAATCCTCCCTCCTCAAATTACTCCAAATGAGGAAGTGAACTAAATACGTCCTTTTGGACCGATAGGAGAGAGCAAGGGGGAGGGTTTATGGATGGCGTGTATGTTATATCTTATTCCCTTCTTGATGCTTAAATTCTTCCCAAACGAAACGACACTAAAGACCCAACCCCGCAATCTTTACTCTTGTGTAAATCCTAACTATTGCCTATTAAATGCTTGAAGTCTACTCGTCCAGTATAGAAATGTGCATGATAAATTGGAAATACGTACGCCGTCGGTGATGATGCAAAGTCGACCATCTCCATGTGAGTCTAGCTGCAAAGTGAGACATCCACTATTTTAAATGCAAGGTAAGGGAACTCCATTAAAATTTACAATTGTCTTGCAATTGAAATTTTAAATACAAACTCCCTGATCCGTTTTCAGTTTTTAATGCAATTTAAATGGGATATCCCAGCTGGAACTGAATTCGTGGTAAATATCTCATCTTGCTTTAAGGTACACATGGAGATATTCCATTTTGCAGACATTTCGAGGATATGTATGGATTGCATTAGTATGCAAGTAAAGCAGTACAAAATTGTGATGACATGCTGTGGATTTTATTTTACTCATGGATGCAAATGGTAATTTCTACTCGTATTTTACATGTATTTAATAGTTCTGTTGTACATAGATACATATCCTCGGTGGAGATGCCATGTGGGCTATCTCCATGTGAAGTATTCAAGATGAGATATCCACAACATATTCAATGCAAGATGGGATATGTATCTCGTTTAAATTGCATTAAAAACTGAAAACGGAGGGATCTTTTGTATTTAAAATTTCAATTACTACAAGGCAATTATTAATTATAACGAAATTATCCCATACCATAAAATGATTGTGGATGTACCACTTTGCAGTTAGACGTTCATGGAGATAGCTCACTTTTGCATCGCCATCGACTACATGTATGACGCGTCCAATATAATAATAATTGACTTGTATAAATTTATACTGTTAACTGTTACAATCTTACATGACATTCATGTGCATGTAATAATCACTAACATTTGGTTACAGAACTATAGAACCTTTAGTTTTCCAGCGGAAGATTAACTTATAGTAGAAATGCAAGCACACGCTGCAATTATATTAAAACTTGTCTTCGGCATCTAACATTATTCCAAACCTCGTAATCTTTAAAATAAAATATTCAAATTCAACCTTTTTATTTCCTTTGTTCTTCCGGATTCAGTTTGACTTTGCTTATAATTATTCCACGCAAAAAGTAGTTCGACAATATAAAATGAGATTGCAGTATAACTATTTCATTTGTTACAGCGATCTTGATGAGAAGTTAAAGGACGATAAAAAAATTAAAGTGAAGAATATTATTATGTACAAGTGTACATACACTTAGCCCCGCGCCTTCGTGGGTCGGCCTTGCCGCTTATTTGCCCCTCTCGCCGATAGAAATTTAAATCTATTTACAAAAATTAACTGCTGTAAACTAACAACTACAATATGCAAATTTGATTACAAAGTCTTTGCGTTGTTGATTAGAATTGAATTTAAAAACATGAGAGAAATACTAGGCAAAATACTAAAATGACACGATCATGATATTTTAAGGGTCTTGCTTGGTCACCAACATGTCAAACCCCTAAAGTAGGTGGCCAAAAAGACCTTTAAGGTATTGTGACCAAGTCAAACCCTAAAAGTAAAGTATGGTGAGGCCAAGTCAGGCCGTTAAAGTATGGGATTGTAAAAGCGTGACCGACGGACGTCACACCGGTTTTATACTAGAGGAGGTTTGCAAACTTTTCGATCAAAAACAAAATATGATTTTTGAGTTTGATGTTGGTAGTTTACAGATACAGTTTTAAATACTTTTTCTTCGGTTATCGAAATAAAAACTTTTAGCCAAGATTGAAATTCAGTTCATTGATCGAAAATAATTTATATACAGTGGATTTATATAACAGCGCTATAAAGAAGTGCTCTTATATGTAAGTTACTGTATGGCAATGTAAATGTAAGACAAAATTGTAATAATAATAAATAATTGTTAGATATTTGGAAAATCACGACTAAAATTCATCGTAAATTTTGATTGCGTACTAATCGTAAGTTTTGTAAATAGATTAGTATCTATTAGAAATCATCAAATTCATTAATTTCTGCTGGTCAAGCAATTGGTACAATTGTGTGGTAAGTGGTCAAACAAAAATAATAAGAACAACTTGCGTATGCGTAGTAGGAGAATGAGTGTGGGAAGCCTATGAGCAGTTAGTGTCGCCATCTCTTCTGAAAGGTGCGCCGATAAATGAATTACATGTGTATAAAACTTTCTTCGCTAGTTTGCGTATCCTCTACCAAATCCAGGATTACAATATTATTAACAGCAAGACAAACTTCTGTACAAGTAAAAAAAGGACTAAAATGTAGGATATAAATTACATATTTATCTCTAATGGCTTCTGAACAGTTTTAACGTTTTCAAGAATCTTAATTTTCTTGTAGTTCTATCAAGTCCAAGAGCTGGTGGACGTTCGGAGTGTTCCGTAAAATGAAAAATACAAAATACGACCAGCAAAATTTACCAAGAAGCATATTATTTTAACCGAATCGAATATCATTCACATATGTGATGATTACGCCCAGGTTAAAATGTTCTCCGATTATTAGACAAACAAATTTTCCCGCCAAAAACGGGTCAAAATTTTGAAAATGGTAAAGGTCTGTCTAAAATCTGTTCTTACGATTTCGGGACCTTTCGAGTGACGTATTGGGGGTCCTTCAACGACCAAAATTAGGGATTTTGGAAAAACTATGGTTTTTTATAGGAGAAGGTAGAAATGAAAACGGCGCGGTCGCCCAATCACGTTAAAACAATATAGTAGTCAAGGAGTATATATTTATATTATATACTCCTTGATAGTAGTGTATATTATATGTATATGTCAATTGACGCGCCTTCAATATGGCGGTATGTTTAAAGTTTTTAAGAAAAAAAGTGAAAATCGTCATTTTTGAGCCCGAGAAAGAAAAGCTGTGTGCGAAATAAAAATGCGGCTATGAAGGTAATTTAATGGTGTTTCAGAATTACCCCCCCCCGACAAGGTCTGTGAGTTACAGTGTTTTGGAAAAAAATAATATGTCGTCAAAATTTTGAATTTTCCCGCCAAAAACGGGTCAAAATTTTGAAAATGGCAAATTTGGGTAAAAATCTGTTCTTACGATGTAAGGACCTTTCGATTGACGTATTGGTGGGGGTCTTTCTACGTCCACTACTACAGATTTTGGAAAATTTGGCGTTTTTATAGAAGGTAGAAACTATATACATATATACTAGCACAATATAACAACAAATTAACAAAAGTCGGAAATATTCATTCGATTTCTCTTTGGGCTGTCGTGCTTCGTTAGCTCCACAGCTTAGCGTCCAATGTGACAAATAATATATATATCTATAATCAAATATGATAATGTAGCTTCTTCAATACTGATTTTTTAAATAATTATTACATTAGGAAACAGGATTACAAATTTTGTACAAAAAAGAAATGCCATATCTTTGATCATTGACAAAATTTGCAGTATATTAAAACTAATTTAAATCGGTTTGAAAATAATACATACAATTACAAAAATATCTTTTCGGTAAATGTTTCGCGGGAAAGTAATTACATACAAGATCATGCTCTCCGAAAAATGTGGTGGCCCTTAAAAGGGCCGTTGATTCGTAGAAAGTTTAAAACAAAGATCAATTAAGCGCGTTCTCCTCGGATACGACGAGCCAATTGGATGTCTTTGGGCATGATGGTGACACGCTTGGCGTGGATGGCGCACAAGTTGGTGTCTTCGAACAGGCCGACCAAGTAAGCCTC
>JAQGAK010002749.1:0-18304 GCA_034696945.1 Lipothrix lubbocki
CATGTAATAATTTTACTGTAAATTCAATAATTTACTGTAAATTCCAGAATTTACTGGTGGTTTAAATGGTAGCCTTTGTTTTCTGAGAGCGTCTGCCCTCATAGGAATAAACTTCGACTTAATTAGGTATGGATTTTGTAAAACTGTGTACTATAATTACATATTTGTCTCAAAATTAATCCCGTTATATTATGTATATTACATATTTCCTACAGTTTCGGAACCGGACCAGCTCATGATATATGAGTCTTACGATTAGTTCATCGCAAATAAGAGTGAAAGAAAATATGGCTCGGATGGATTATAAAAGTTGGCTAATAGATTACCATACCACCGGTAAAAGTAATGAGGAAAAATCCACGGATCGCCGCGAGGATGGGGAAAGTCAGAATACAACAATGAACTGGAAGGAAATGTTAGCGTGGGTTAATGCTCGGGAAGACTTCACCCTTTACTCTGATAATCCAGTCGGACAACTTTATTTACCTTGTAAGTTTACTACGTATTACAGCCTGAAACTCCGAAATCTTGAAAAAATGTATGAGAAAAGAACCCAAGTACATACAAGGGATTTATATGTTATTGTCTATGGCGTGTGTTTAGGTGAGAGGCCAAATCGACTCCCTACGGCCAACAACAACAACAGCTCTTCAGCCTGAATCCCTAGGCCGTATGGAGAGAGTTCCAGTTAAGACGTGAAGAGATCCACAACGATGACATCTTTGCCAAACACCCCACTTTAGAATTCAGTATGGAAGTTTTCAACTCAACTTTCAAGAGAATGTGAATCCGAAACTTACCCAGCGGAGCCGCGATTTCTGTTCTCCACTCCGCCTGCCCCACCTACTGGAAATCGCAGGAGTCTCAAGCCCAAGTAACGCACTTCAGCTTTTGCATGCACATATGTAGTACATTTAAAAAGTAGGATACAGAAAATGCAGTAAAAACCACAAGCCTTAACCGTTGCTGAAAGTTTTTAAAAATTTAAATAAAAATTTATTAAATATTAGGAAATTTAAATAAAAATTTATCAAATATTTATAAATTTAAATAAAAATTTATCAAATAATTATAAATTTTAACAAAAATTTATCAAATATTTGTAAATTTAAACAATTTATCAAATATTTATTTTATATAAAATTTTCATTGCTGAAAGTTTTAGAAGATCTACAAAATATATGTATTGGGAATAAACAAATTTTTTACAAGATGAAATTATTCAAGTAAGTTTTCAGAAACTATTTGAGTAAAACAATGTTGATTTCCTTACCATTGAAGAGGTGCTAGTTATTACATACGTACGAAAGGAGAAGGTAGAAATAATACGGACTACAAAATTGCAAAATTAATTTCTTTTTAATATTTTTTATGTTAAACATGTAATTTTGGGTAATACTAAAGAGATTAGATTTTACTAAATATTGTAACAACCACTGAATCAATTATGTACATCATTCGAAAGTTTACAACACAAATTGAAAAATGTCTTTTTCTGTGCACACTTTTAGCACGAAATTTCAGTTGATTTTCCGAATTAGATTCTATGTCAAAAACAATTAACGTGTAAAAACACAAAAATTGTGGAGACGCCTATACAGCAGACTTGACGCTACAGTATTTTGTACTTGTAATGATATGGCATACAGATGACATTTTTTTAAACTCATTTTCCATTTTTCGCAAATTTAAATTTTTGGTTCTTTTCATATTTAAAAAAACATGAAGTTAGTCTTATAAGACGTATAAGAATACGGTTTGACTTATTTTGTTTGAACTTGGTACAAATAATCCCCACGCATAGAGCTTGGATCAGTTCAAAGTTGAGCTGAGTCAGTTTAACCGTTTCGGAGTTACCCGGGTTTAAAAAAAACGTTCTCCGATCTTCCTGTAACTTCGTACACACGGATTCTAGGCATGGATGAGGAAAGTTTTGGGGGATAAGCCGAATCGGCAGACCTTTGCGGGTTTTTAAAAGATTGTCCGATTTTCCCGAAATTTCGTAGAAATAGACTACATAATAGCTAATTCGAATGTTACTTTTAATCAAAATAATTTCATTCACGGTGTAAATTTGTGACGTTCGCAATAATATCTACCGAAATCAAATTAAATTTTCATAAACCTGGGGCCTATTTTACCAATCTTTACTCTTCACTCCGCACTTTTCAATTTTTCGTATCTTTATAACGTGCTCTTCACTTTTCATTTCACAGTAAAACCAGTTTTTAAAGATAAAAAGTGCAAATTTACCGCTACTTTTCAAATTTTTATTGAAATTTATGCAAAGTCATCGTCGACTTTGCAACAAAAATTGAAAAGTGCGGAGTGAAGAGTAAAGATTGGTAAAATTGGCCTCTGATCCAGACGTATTTTTCTCACATTTCATTTTTTCAATTTTACACATGTATTTCCTCTTATTGTTTATTATGGTACACTTAAACCGTCCCAAAAAACTCAATTATTTGGAATACAATTCCAAGGTGCATGTTCACGGAACCATCAAGATCGAGAATCTACTCCGCCCCTTCGCGCAAGCAAACAATTATCGCAAAGCGATAACTTTTAGTATTTTTGAGGAGCTTAAGAAATGTTGGGATCTGGACTTTTAGCATAGGTCTGTAATTACTGATACTTATTAACAATAAGTATATGAGATGAGAATTTTAGTATTTATTTATTGAAATTTTTTAAAATTTTACTTCCCAAGTAAAATCCCAAGGCTACGCGCCTGATTATCCTTATAGTTCCCATTAACCTGCCGCGATGAAAATATTTAGACGTAATGGTGTTACATTTTCTAATTAGTATGCATAATTCGAATTAGCGCGTGACCTTCAAAATTCCTTCCATGTCAATGAAGGGTAGCTATGCAAGAGTATTATTAGCAACTGGCTTGAAATTTTGTTTTTATTCTCAATTTTTCAGCTACATACTATAAGGGTTTATAAGTTGAAAAAACTTAGATAGGTGTCCGTTCATGTGACATCGATTTTCAGACCCTTGTCATCGAAATGCGTCAAGTGGTTTGACTTTTATTCTAGAATAAAAATGGAATCCGTTAAGGATAACCAATTTTGTTACAAATAACAAAAATATGAGGGAAAAAATTCAAAAAATTGAAGTTCAGCAAGAATAAGCTAATGCTTAAGAATTTATTGAATTGCTCAGAGCGTCGTTACCCGTAAAGGAAACTGGAATACAAAAAATATCTCGGCATTCAAAATTAATTTTTCTATAATCAAGGCTAAAAACGTAAAAATTTCTATTTGAATTGAAATATGTTTACAGTTTTTCGGATATTAATTCCAATTCCGATGTATTGGACAAACCAAATTCAAATTCTGGGGTGTAATTCCGATACTGATTCCAATTCTCTCAAGAAAGTATGTTTTACAAATGCAATAACTGTTTTAGGTAAGGAAAATGGCAGCATTATAATTCGTTGTTCCCGGTGAATAAAATCAATTGTATTGGGATAACATCCGAAGTATAAATCTACAACATTACAGTCATCCATAGCCTTTGCTGTTTTTGTTTCACATAGTTTTTGCAATTGTTGAAGTTCTTTACGCATCTTTATGCGTGGTAATTTACTTTAGAACGTCAAATTCATTTCAACATCAGAAAATCAATTTCAATTTTAAAATGGTAAAAATACAATTGGACTCTTGAATAATGGCGGCGCCTGCAGTGGTATGAACAGATGAGATGAAATAAGAACAGGAAAAACATTTAGTTTCGAATGAAAGTGATAACCGGAAGGTGAACCCGAGTTGATATATTTCTCTTTCTAAAGAAATCTCTTCAACCGCCAGATTTTCCACATACAATAATAAACCATTTTTTGCATTCAGAGAACACTATAATGGAAATAACAAAGGAAGCAATCCGCCAGATTCACCAGAATTATCACTAAGAACCTATTTCGGTTCTACATGAAAACCAGCAAAAACTTAAACAGGCACTTACTGCATGGACTGACTCACAACAATGTGACTCTACATGAACAGAAATAATAAAAATAATTATAACTATTGGTCCAGTAATACAAACTTGCAATTTCGACACAGTACCTACTGCTGTCACGGAATTCTTTGCAGCAACAACAGCTTATGTTGTTCTGCTAAATAAAATTCACCTGGTCAATCGAATCATTTTAAATGAACAGAAAAATAAATTACAGGAATGAATTTCCCAAATGGCTCCTCTGGCACATTCAATGACCACAAATTGAAGTTCCTACTTATGGAAACAAACTGTGGACAAAGATCACAATTTATAGCAACACACAGAAACCGTCAAAATTCTAAAAAAAAAAATATCTTAAGTTGCCATCGCAATTACAGTTGCCAATTGTGGCAGAAGAAATGGATAATATAATCCATCACGCTCACTTGATGATGTGAGCGGGATGTTATCGCTATGGACTTGTCAAGCTATCACAGCAACGTACCATAGACCTAAAATAAAAAATTGAAATGTACATATATACATACAGAAAGGTAGAAATTAAAGAAAAACGCTGACTTTGCAATAAGATAATTAATACCATTCAGCTTTCCTTAGAAATTACTACACTTCATCCAAATCATTTTCTTCATTTGATCAACCTATTCCCAGTTATTCAGTTTAAATGTCATATTTGATTGTGTTCTAGTGCTTTACCACTGGTAAAACTTCATGTTAGACCTGTACAACAATCAAATTCCTCTTAAAAACAACGCAATTTAATTTAAATCAATACTTTTGTAATATAATAACTTTTCTAAAAAATGTGAACCAAAATATGCATAAAATTTAGAAAAAATATAAAAATCAACTGCAGTCGGAGTTAAAATAAAAGGGATTTATTGTAGCGATAATAAAAGATATGTATTGTAGGGATAATAAAATATATATTGTAGAGATAATAAAAGATATATTGTATAGATAATAAAAGATATTTATTGTAGAGATAATTAAAGACGAAAGTATAGATACGTACACGACTGCACATGAGGTTTGGCTTCACGATCTATACAAGCGCAAGGGTCACACTTGGCGAAGTGGTTTATACACATACCAATATAAACAACGAAGGCCCTTCTACAGCTTGATAATATAATCCATTGCTGGAAGCAAGATTAAAACGTAAGTTTTAGCTGGAGTTGGATTTAAATCCTCAGAAAAGTCTGTGTTAGGACAAAAAGTTTGGGTAATTTGTAAATTGTAATAGGCATGGAGTCTACCCCTTCGATAATGTGTTTGTGGTGTAACTCATATGTATGTAACCCAATAAAATTTGATAGGCACGGTTATACTACTAGAGAGAACATAAGTCGGCAATGGGCATTGATCATGTAAGCAGTATTATAGTTACTTCAATCCCGTAAAAAATGAATGAATTCCCTAACAATAGGTGTGCATGCGCCCGTGGCTTTGGCTGTCTATATGGTAACTTTGTAAATGTTTGGTCTGCAAACCAAAAAATAGACATTTTATCGCGCTATTGTATGATAAAGAATTTATACAAAATTTAATAGAGTAAGTCAGACTGCATTACAATTCCAAGTATATATAACTAATTCGAACATAATCTTAAATTAGTTATCAATTATGAATCACCAGTAGCCTCTTTTACAGTTACTCTCGCACAAAAAGTTCTCTTATCTTTCTTTTCTGGAAATAAACATCTTTTATTCAAGTTAAATTCTGCGTCAGAATTCACTAGCGCATAGATACTCTTACAAAATAATCTCTATTGTATAGAGTATTGTTATAGTTATATTTATTATTAAAGATGTGTAAAACTACGTGAATATAAGATTTAGATATAATAATAATGTAAATATAAGATAGAAGCCATTTGCAAATTTTTCGGGCAAACATTGACCTGTTTACAACGTAATAGTTGTCAATTCACACGGACCTGGTTAATATTATAAAATAATTTTTAATATTTTTATTCACAACAAATTTTTAATCAAATTGTACCAAAACATTTTAAATTAAATCGTAACGTTTTCTGAGGTCCAAGCCCTGGTTCATTTCGTTCGTTTTTTCCTGTTTTCCTTCAGAAATGGGACGTGAGTGCGTTTGCAATTACTCCCACCCCGAACGACACTATCGCTGGTCACCAAGATTCATCTGAAACAATTAACACGTAGATATTTATTTAAAATATACATTCAAGAATAGTGACAAATGGACACATGAATTCACAACAAACACATGTTTACCAATGTATTCAGATTGCAGAAGGCCCAAAAATATATATTCTTAGCTTTCTAGATCACAAAGTGATGAAAGTGAATTTTATGAGTGAATTATGAGGAGAAATTATGTAATAAATAAAAAGGGTTTTTGGATTGACTGTAAGAATAACGTATAGCGAGAGACTTTATTAGGGAAATAAGAGTGGCGGATTGAATTCCAATTGACGACTGAGGATTTAAGGAGAATCCACGGTATTTAAGGAAATTTAGTGAATGATCCGGTTGACGTAGTCAGCCGGATCTTGGGTAACTGTCTGGGATTAATCTGCCTAAAACCAGATTAATCCTAGGGAATGGATGATCAGGACAAAATGACCAGACGAGGTCAACTAATAGATAGGGAAAGAAAGGTTAAGGAGGATGAACTCCTGACAATATTGGGACCATCTAAGCTGCTTCAACTGTGACGGATTGCGCATTCAGGGCGTCAATCTCACAGAAGTTTCGAAACACAATAAGCATCTGAACCAAGAATTATTGATAGTAAACGAAATACAAAAACCTCTGAAAAACTCACGCGGAAGTGATGATAACTCGCTCAATGCAAAAAAGAGGAAGTTCAAAAGAAATGAATTTGAAAGTGCAACGTACGTTGTTAATAATAAGAAAAAGACGATTCGACCACCTACTTACAAACCACCACTAATATAGTCTAAGATTTATCCAGTTATTAGTAAAAATAAACTAGAATAAGTGAAAAAAGAACACAAACCCGGGTTAAGCATAGAACATAAAGTAAATGTATAAATGCATGGATTATATAATCTTTTGGATACGTTATAAGTCATAAATAGAATAGACTAAGGAAATAAACAAAATTACGTGCAATAAAAGTGATTTTTACATCATATAATAAAATAAAATAAGAAAACTTGTCGTCAATGGGGAAAATCAGAATTATGTGATCATTGTTTATCAATTGCATAAATTGTTCAATTATCAAAGATTTCAGAATACATTTTGAAAATAAATTTATGACCAAGGTTAGGTTAGGTTAGGTTAGGTTAGGTTAGGTCACTACGGTAGGTGAGGAGATTACAAGGGTCATCTATTATAATTGTGAAATCAATGAATCAATAGAGAGACGCAGTTACAGTGCTAGAGCCAAATGGTTACTTACTAGTATAGTAAACCGAATTGCCGTGATAAGTATATGTAGATATAAGTGATGTAAATTCCAAAGTGTGCAATTACTATGGAGAAAGATGAGGTCGGGTCCAAGGGTATAGTACGGCAAAACGGGTAGTATGGAACAGATAGTGTTCATCCGATCTAGCTCCTCCAATTCCTCAAATCGACTGATTTATTTACTTCCAACTTTTTATTATTATATCAATTTACATTTGCGTCAATAACATATGTAATACATTATATTTGAATATTTGCTGAATTTGGATTCTTAAAGATCCTGGTCAAGAGGAAATAATAATTGCTTAATTAACAGAAATCTCAGATGATCTAACAATATTTCTCAGTCTTGTTTTCTCATTACATAAGAAATCTCTTTTAAGGAGATAAATCCTGATTTAATTTCTTTTAAGGAAATATTAAATTACTGCTGATTTTTTTAGTGAAGGCTAACATGGCGCGATGATGAAGATTTACTTCGTTATTTTGTGCAAAGGAGAAAAAATACATAAATTTGTATAGAATAGGATAGGAATACATAGTGTATACATACAAAATGTATGTACGACCTTTTCTAGCCCAGTATATCTTCCTCATTACTAATCATGCATGGGTCTCACGTGCAGTATATATATACTCAGTATATCAATGCCTTTACTAAACAGAACGTTCGGTAAATGAGGAAAAGTAAAAATTTTGGGAAGTGAGGGATATTTTTATAATTTTCTGGCGAGCGAGAAGAGGAAAGGGGCAAAGTTGTAAAGTTGAGAGGTCATTTTGTATCTCTTAGTGATATTTTGAGTTTCTTATACTCTTAATATTTTGTTTCTATTGCATATGCGTAATTATTTTGTGTGGGAGGAAAGAGTAACAGTTTCTCGAGTAAAAAGTTTGAAAATGTTACAAAGTCTTTGAATGGAAATCTTTTGTTACAGCCATGAATGGATTTCAGTTTATCTTGAGGTGTTGCCTTTATATATGTATATTAGATACATGCCTTATATATTCTGTGTGTAATCAAGTACACATTACTACTTTGCTGAAGGCATATGTATATGCATGCATGCCTTAATATATTTTGTTTTGTGTGGCTTAAAACAAAACAAATGAAGAGATTGGTAACAATAAACGTTGTAAAAAGAAATGGTTTTGTTTTATTAATTCGTAGAATAAGAGAACTATTTTTAGAAAAATTGCGACGGGCGTCAGCGATTTGGGGCTGTATTTGAGGGCTAATGAGGACTGGGGATTATAGGAAATACGAACAGTATTTAAAGGAATTATTTAAATGGTGTATTACGTCAAAAGAAGACTAATCTGCGATTTAACTAGTGTGATCTAGTTAAATCCTCGAAGAAAAAAGAAAAAAATGTAGTTGACAGACGGTCAAGGGGGAACTCAAATTAAGCAAAGTCCGGGATGGTAATTTAATTATATAGACTTACATAAAGGCGAGGATTTCCATCAAAGGCCGTAGGTCAGGAATAAGAAGTAAAGAAAAAAAAGATGGGGAATCGTGATATATTCCTTACACCCCCCAACTTAAAGAAATTCCAGGTAAATGGAAAATCTAACTAGGTAGGGTTGTTAGGGTTAACGTCAATGGAACAATGTTTACATAGATTACTATGGTTATTTACAATACAATGAATTATTATAATTATTCAGCTGATCTGGAACAAACAAATTGAATGTAATTACAAATGAAATATCAAATGTTTGAATAACAGGTAAAACATTATTATTATAGCAAACAATAATTCCAAACAATCAATGATGTAATGAAGAACGATGGCAATAAACGATATTATCGAGTCTTGTAACATAACTTAATATTAGACGTGTCAATGTTCCTTAATTAACATAATGATGTGTAGACATGTGTATGGAATAATTCATGGCATGTATTTGAATTGAATTAAGTTTTAAATAAGAATTATTTGAAGGTTGTGTAGATTCATCTAAACAGCTCTATAGTTGATAAGGGATAGCAACTTGCAATTGCCGCAAATTCTTACTTACAATTCCACATAATTATATGCTGTGTATGTGTTTCTATACATGCGGTAAGCCTGATATCAGTTTGACACCTATCTTATGTAATGCATAAATTTGTTACCTACATTATACATATAATAGACCGATTGCTGCCGATTTATTATGTAAAGGGAATGTTTGCTTATGCAGAGTATGCACGTCCAATTTATATGCAAGGGCTCTGGCCTAGGGTGCAGCAAACGGTGTATTATGAAAATACAGAGAAACTCCCGATCTAGCTCTTCCAATTCCTCGAAAACGACTACTTATTTATTTATTTCCAATTTCCAATATTTATACAGAATTTTATTTGCGTCATAATTAATTCATTTTAGTAAATTCTGCAAAGGTAAACACTTTTACAAGGATCAATTTCATTTTCAATCATTTTCCTTGAAGTACAAAAATATCAAATGATCATAATTATTGCTGATTTTTAAAATTACCACAGATCTCCTTTAGAGGAGGTTTTCTCAAAATTATTTCGTTTTATAGAAATAATACATTTTGCTGATTTTAATTAATTCTATTTTTGCTGGCAGGATGATGAAATAAACTTATTTATTTTATCTCCGTGTGCAAAGGATAAAAAAGATACATTTAATGTATGGAATAGTAATAATACATAGTTTATACATACAAAACGTATGTATGACTTTTTCTAGCCCAGTATATCTTCCTTACGCTGGCGAGAAGTGGAAAAGGGCAAAGTTGTAAAGTTAAGAAAAAAGGTCAGTTCGTATTTTTAAGTGATATTCTGAGTTGTACTGCTAATGTTAAAGATTTTTTAAGTTGAGAATTTTTGTATGGAGAATTTTTCTATGTATAGGGAATTATTTTAAATATTTTTGTTTTCATATCATATACATACTAAATTTTGTGTGGGTGTAAAAACAAACAGTTTCTTGAGTGGAGAGTGCCGAGAAAAATTACAAAGTTTGAATGGAGATAAAAATTTTACAGATTTGAATAGCTTTTAGTCTAACTTGAGGATTTTGTCTCTTTTTTCATGTATTAAAGATACATGCCTTATATATATACTATTTGTTTATGAAAGTACACATTACTATTTTGCTGAAGGCAATATTTTATATACTTCCTACATGTGTTTAAAATACACATTTTTACTCTCTCATACTTTGCTGAAGGCACTTTTATATTATTTTACTAGTGTGTTTAAAATACACAGGACTATTCTGCTGAAGGCAGTTACAGTATTATCTAACATGTATGTATACATGTATTTATTTTTTTCTATGTGTACCTAAAATGTACACTGCTACTTGTGTCGAGGATACTTAAAGTAGTATATATACTACTTTAAGTATACATATATGTATATATTAGTGTGTTTAAAATACACACAGCTATTTGTGTGCTAAAGGCTTATATCATATATGTTATTACTATAGTGTATAAAACTTGCAAGTTCATTTAGGCTTAGTTGTTGCAAGTTCTGTTCAACATTTTTGTGATAATTTTCCGATGAGGGGCATCAGGGTGCATATAGTCCATGGCCTTTCGTTTGTAGTTGAAAAAATACGCATGTATCTCGCGGTCGAGATACTCGGCTTGTTGAAAGTAGAGCTGAGCTTGAGGATGGTCCAGTCTTGGGCTGTTTGCTGCTAGCGTCATGAGCACGATAAGGTGGTCGTAATCATGGGTAATGGTAGGCCGCCTTTGTTGAACCCATTCTCGAAGATGGGCTGCCTCAGCTGCTTTAGCCATGTTTTGTAGGAAGAACATGTACTGTTTTGCAGCGTCTGCTGCTGAGTGTAAGTCAATGTGATGGTTGATTAGAGTGATAAGCATATCAGCTCGGGCCTGCATATCCTTTATATATGGATATGCGATGCGGCAGATATACGAGATTTGCATCCAGTTGGTCATGACTTCAGCACTCTGCTGGGCAATCTTCTTCATTTCGCGATACACCATATAGTTGGTATAAGACTTACTTGCTGCTTGTTGTTGTTGAGCTACTTTGGCTGGATCGTCCCAATTATCTTCTTCTTCAGCTTGCGGTGGGCTCACATCGTTATATAGTGGTGGAGGTGTCTAACTTAAAGGGTCGTACTCCGCTTCAGAGAGTCCAGCTGGCCTGATATTGTCGGTCGCTGCACGACGGGTGTACGATATGGCGAAATCACTATCGCCGGAATCACTTGAAGCAGAATAACGTTGAGCCATTATGTACGTAAGTAGTACAGTGGTGCACTTGCTCGTTTTCATGTAAGTTTTGACAGTTGGTCTCACTAAACTTTGTATTTTTAGAAGTTTATCTTTAGGGCTTAAAGAGAGTTCTGATGAGTTCAGGGCAGATTTCTTTACTTTTTGAATGGAATTTTTAGAGATAATTTTCGGAAGGGGATTTTTCTTTTAAGTTAATGAAGAGGTCCTAATTTCTCCTACAAGTTCCAATTCTCAGCATCTCATTGATTTGACGATGATGAGGGGAGTTTGGGTTGACAAAGTGAGAGACCAGTTCGGGTTGTTCGTCCGTGTATTCTCGCAGTTCTTTTTCAAGCAATTGCTGTTGTTGAAGCAATTTCTGCACTTTAGACTTTCGCATTCGACGATTTAGTGACTTGAAGTAACTGTTCTGCATTCCGACGCCTAGGATTACTGTGTCGAAATCTTCCATAATTTCTGATAAGGTTCTTGGTGTATCACACTATGGCTGCATGGGATACCTTTCAGATGCTAAAAACCGAAAGATATAATTTTATTGAAAATTGAAATCTGTCGTTGATGGCTAGATAGATATCACCGCCACCGTACCTATGATTTTGTTATTATACGAACTGAACCTGATGCGGGAGTCTTATTATATTGACAACAAAGGTTCGTTTGAGATTCTCAGAATTAAATTGATCCGGCGCATCTGCTCTATGGAAGCCCCCTGTGTAGTGTGATACAATACCATTCAACTCAAAACAAATTCAAAATGATCAAGTGATGAATTATTGGGATAATCAATACTCATTATGTAGAAATTAAACGTGAAACGAAATATTTTCAAGACATTAGAACAAAAAAGTGTATACACCTGGAGTACAAAATCAGTGTTACAAATAACTGAGACAATTCTCTGAAAATAATGTGAATTTGAACAGTAAGGTGTAAACTATGATAAATGTTACACTGTTGTAAATTTATCAGATACAAATGTAATGCATAATAATGTGATCATTATAAACTTTAGTTTAAATATTTAATTGTATAAACTTATGATATCCTTCCGGAAACGTTTTAGACTACGGAAAGTTCTTAGACTAAGGAAACTCTTTTTTGGGCAACCTATGCGAAATAATTCTAGCTAAGATACAACACTTCAAGAGCTGTCAACGCCTACTATTTAAGACGGTGCCGTTAAATACAGTGGAGTATGTGGTGTACCCGTATTTTTCCCCGTCTGAAAGATAAATAATTGTCAGCATCCATCACTTTTATCCTGACATGGTATTCATCAAACCAAATCGAGAGAGATGATGGGAAATTGGAAAATTGCTAGAACACTGCATTTAGGGGTGGCAATTAAACATCGTATTCGTGCTTTGTACGTTATTATTTATAATAGCGATTGCTTGTAGGGATTCTCCCCTTGCCAAAGAATGAACCTGGGTTGAGAAATAGAATTGCAATATAAAAGGGGTCGCACGACAAAACTTCTGGGTCCTTTAATAACGGCGCTTGTCCTTAAGACCGATGCAGTTATAACCTGTATCATAACAGCATTGTATGGCACTTCCATAGTTTTTGTAACAGTGAGAGCAAACGCGAAAGGCAGATGACAAGAATAACGATGCTATTTACATCAAAATTGTGAAACTAAATATGGAGAATAATATACAATATAAGTAAAAGCAGTTGCATAAAAGAACGGCCATGTTAAACAAAGAGAAGAGTAAATGCATACGAGGGCTCTGTAAGGAAGTACGTGTATATAAAAATAAAGCGCGTAAATACAGATGGTCTAGAATGATGTTGTGCGGACGATAGTTTACCGTTCAGCGTACAGAAGATATGGCAACCAAACAGTATTAGGGTAATACATAATGCATATAATTGATTATATACAGAATATGTAAATCATAATATAAACCCAGCAGGTATACATTGGAGTGAAATGTATGTACAGATTTTTTCAAAGTTAATGAAGGGGTGTTAATTTCTTCTACTAGTTCTAATTCTCAGCATCTCATTGATTTGACGATGATGAGGAGAGTCCGGTTTGACGAAGTGGGAAATCAGCTCGGATTGTTTGTCCCTGTATTCTTGAAGTTCCTTTTCAAGAAATTGTTGTTGTTGAAGTAATTTCTGGACTTTTGCATTCGACGATTTGGTGGCTTGAAATAAATGTACTGCATTCCTACGCCTAAGGTTACAGCGTCGTAATCTTCCATAGTTTTTTGGTAGCAATTTTGGTGTGTCATTCTATAGCCGATTTGGATACTTATCTGCCGCTAGCTCCACAAGTTCAGTCAATGATCGAAAATATCTCATTGGATATTTATAGGAATACAAGCATGGGTCGAATTTAACTTTTGGTATCAGTTGGGCTGTTTGCTCTATCGTGAATTTACATATTAGATACAAGTTACTTCTTGTATATGGGCAGTTCGTCCTAATTGACACAAATGATAAGTAAAAATCAAAAGTTGCTAGACTATGTGTACATTTTTCATTTATGTACCGCTTATGCGCACTACTTATAATCTATTAGTAACACTTAATGATGATTGTTATATACAAAAGATTATAGTAGGGTATACATAATGATTCATACTTCGAGTATGTTTGTGGAATGTGTATTTGTTAATCTTCATGTGGAGGTAGTCACGTCTTTCTGTGTATTATCGGACTTCGCCTTTATGTACGGTCTTTGGGAGATTGTAAAGCGAAGATGACACTTTATGATTTCTTCGGACAGTGTTGTAGCTGTAGACGATCTCACCAATAGGTCGTCTTTGTCTAATCTAAGGCTCTATTTGCGCCTTGGTTGGGGTTTGCTTCACTTCACAGATAATAGCTGCGTAATCGTGTAAGATAGATAGATATTTATTCAGGTCGATAAATCAGCCGAGGCCATGACAACCATTATTAAATTACAATAATTTTCACGTATTACAATAATTTTCACGTATTACAATAATTTTCACGTATTGGTGGAGGTGGGGGATATGCTAACTATAAGTTAAGCACGAGGTACAAGTAAGTTACAAAATTATTTAATATGGAGAAGTTGCATTATACTTATCCTGTTACTTTATACTACTAAAAAATTATATGAATATTAAATAATTAATTTTGAAATTTATTTTTGTTTAAATTGGTTTCAATTCCAAATATAAAGTACAAATTCTAATCGAAACCAATTTCAAATTCGAATTAAATACTGGTCTGAATTCCGATTAAAATTCAAATTGAAGATTGTATTTGATTTATTGAATTTGATTTTTAGAAATATTTGGTTTGAATATAAATAATCAAATCAAATTAAAGAGCATGCATAAATAGGATTTGAAATTTGGATTCAAATCCATTTTCAAATTCTCAAATATTTGATTTGGTCAAAACACTGTACACAAGACGTCAAATTGTTGTTTGCATTGAATGACGTATTAGTTTTTCCCGTAAATCTGTCCATACCAAGTGCTATAAACACTCGTATATCCTATTTTCTACTCCTCGTTTGCTTATAACATTATCTACTGTAAACAAAAGGTCTCTTTTATAGAAATTATCTTGACTAGAAAGAATTTTTGAACATAACTGGGGGATTTTTCAAATACTTGTCAATGAGTGACTCACCTAAATGGTAATAAACTTAAAAACGTTTCCCGAAAATCAATAGGTGAGACGTTTTTTATATTGCTTGTAATATAAAAAAGATAAGCAAGTAATAAGATTAAAATTTTTTTTATGAGGTCAAAATTTGTTCGAAATTCTAAAGGTTCGTTTTTCGTAAAACAGAAGAAACAGCTCTGAAATCTTCTTTTAAAATAGAAGATTAAAAATTTGTTTAATCCGAAGGCATCTCAACAAGCTAGATGAGAAATTTTGCGCCAAGTTGTGGATGCAGATGTATATACAAGACTTCAAAGATTGTGACTAATTTAAATTTGTTTTCAATGAGCAGTATTAATATCTAAATACAGACGTGATTCAAATCTTATTTTACTAACAGAGTTATTACAATCAAAAAATTAGGCCTAAACTTGAAAGGTATTTATATATTTATCATTCAATTATTTTTCAGGAATTTGATTTTTGACCGAAATTTTTACTAGAACTTGTTTTCAGATATGCGGACCGTCAGCAGCAATTTGTCACCAACTGTCATGCTTGCAGAGGCTTGCAGTTTCCCGAGTTTTACCGAGACATTTAATTTTTGAACATCTCGATCCTTGATATATACATATATATGAATTATTATTTTGTACATTTATTAGATGACACAAAACAGTTTATAAATATAAATCTGAAAAAAATTAAAATTATTAAAATTGCTACCTCGTCTCGGTGATAAGAGCAATTTGCACGGCCGGACCAGGAACCAGATTCGTTTACTTTCCAAAATAAAACCTCACCGCTTCCAACTTTAGTTGGACACAGGACTATTGCAATGGCATTGATATTAATGTTGTATCTGAAAATTAAAAGCCCGTTGTCGATCCGGTAGGACAAGAATCCACTAGGTCCAACACTGAAACAAATTTGATTATCATAGATTTTGCCAAATTTCAAACAGCGGAATTTTTTATTTGCAAGCGGAAATTACTTATTTGTCATTCCGAAGAATTCCGTCTGTTGGGGATGGATTTCAGCAACAACTTTTGCGTTTTCAACCATGTCGGAATAGCGCTTGTAGTTTTCTTGTAATTTTAATGTCGTCGACGTCATATTTTCTAAACAAAAGTGTTGTATAATTTCTATCATTTTGAATAAAACGCGTCGCTCAGAAACACGAACTCACCAAAAAGAATCGCGATGGCATAACTCTTAGTATTCTCGAATCGTTTCGCCCAATGGTGTAATGGACATTTCCTTACACTCAGTGGGTCAAAAATGCTTCCGTTTAATTTTGAATATTTGGCGGTGATGTCCAATACAGATTGTTCTACGTTTTTTAATTTAACCAGTTGAAATTCAATTTGGCTTATCATTTCTTGCTTTACAAGTTGTGCATTGGATTCTTGTAGCTGAAGACGTTTCTCCAGCTCCTCATTTTTTGACTTCAAACACACGTCCATAATTTCTGTGCTAGATTTCTGTTCTTCTACTACTTTCTCCAACTGCAGAATCTTCTCTGCTAGGTTCGGGTTTATTTTTACTTGCTCCGTGTGTTTCAAATGCTCGTTGTAAATCCGAGCTTTCAATTTAATATCAGTTATGAACTGCTTTGCCTCAGCTGATTCCAGTGATTTGTTGATTAATTTCCTGCAAATTAAAAATTAAACTCAATGATGAAGCTTTCTGATCTTATAATTTTACAACTAAAAAGTATTTAATATTTTTAAATAATTTAAAAAAAATGTAATTGAATTAGGAATCGGGAAACATGCAATTCTAAACACTTGTTAATTTTAAAATACTTACTGGATTTTGTCTTCTTTAACTTCGTTTGTTCTGTAATTGCGTTGTTTTCCACACGGAGTTCTGGGAAAAAAATTATCCAAAATGGAGTTATAAAGTTTCAGTAATGTCGTAATGTGGTATTTCAGTACATGTTTAAAAGTTTACATCTTCCTAAGGTTTTCTTCTGCCCTTTCAAATTCCAATGGCAGAACATATTGGCAAATGTCTAGCTGTGACATATTTTCAAAGCGGATGAATTCAACTAACGGGGAAACAACTTTGTTAAGATTTTCCAACGTGAAAATTATTCCTTTCGATTGAAGCATATGGCCACCCCATCTACGATTACAGACGCTTTTGTTACTTTTCAAATACATACATACAATATTGCTATATTTGCATTATCTTTTGCAAGGAAATAAAGTAAATCTACCGAATCACCGCCTTGAAAACTTCGGATTCTACAGAAAGATTGTCGTCCTTCAAACATTCGCCGAAATTTATGGCCGACAATTCCAAAAAGCCGTCTTGTTCAAGCAAGTCACCTACATTTCTTTTTACCCCGTAACACAAATAAATGAATGCAACCCGAATTGTCTTTTTTTTAAATTTTTTTAATTTTTTTTTAGAAATTTTACTTCAGGATATATTCCTTAACAGTTCGTGTCACCATGCTATCGCGTGAATCGAATTCTCTGAAACTGGAGAAAGCTTTAAACACGGAGTCATCGCTCAGAATCTTTCGGTTCTCATCCACACATTGTCGTAGCTGGGAGAATATTTCTTCGTGAAAATCAAATAGTTGCATCTTGCCAGCGCTTTCCAAGAGTGATAAAGCAGAGGCTAATTCAACACATTTCCATGAGGTTGTTTTCAGGAACATGTGCTGACCAAAAAAGATATTCAGGGATTTATTTCAAATTATATAGACAATTTAAAAAGTTTTTTTAAAGAAATAAATGCATTCTGTAAGACATTGAGATTATAATGAGGTTGCAATATTTATTTAAATTTCCACTGACGTCAACCAAAATCTGAAAATCCTCTGGCAAGACATTCCGAATTTGATAATAATTTCCTGATTCCGGCGGCTCTTGCAAAATATTTCGAATCTCCAGAGACGAAATTATGCAAACGAAGCGAACTTTCTTGGCTCTTTATTTCCCACAATCATAGCCCGGCAAAATTTTCGAACTCGAGCTCGCACTCAGAGTTCCTGAACCTGAAATTCATTATCTCGAACTCGTAAGCGTTGAGTTCCATTAGGATTTTTTTAGCCTCGAACTCGAACTCAAGAACTC
>JAQGAK010002750.1:0-18301 GCA_034696945.1 Lipothrix lubbocki
TTGGAGTGGGTGGGGAATTTAGTTCTGAATCTAGAAATGTTTTTTGGGGTTGAATTGACCCAGAATAAGGACGCCATGGGCGAATTAAAAAATAAAATACTGAGTCTGCTTTACAAAATTTAAATAATAAAATTGTTTTTCAAAAGATTTAGAAAATATTTTTGTAATTTTTCTAATTTAAATTTTTAAAATATTTTTGTGATTTTTCTAATTTAAATTTTGAAATACTTTAGTAATTTTTTTAATTTAAATTTTGAAAATGTTGTCACAGTTTTTATAATTTACATTTTGAAATATATTTGTAATGTTTAGAATTTACATTTTGAAGATGTTGTCGTAATTTTTCTAATTTAAATTTTGAAAATGTTGTCGTAATTTTTCTAATTTAAATTTTGAAAATACTTTGGTGTTTTTTAGAATTTACATTTGAAATATATATTTTGTTTTCATAATTTAACGTTTAAAACTTTTGTTTTTCAAATTTACATTTAAGCGAATGTTTATTTAAATTTTACGTTTAAAAATGGTTTTCTTTCAATTTTACGATGAAAACTTAATTTGGAATAAATTTTTGGATTGGATTTTATTTTTTTAACGTTTTTTCTTTTACGTTTAAAATTGAAATTTTGTCTAAAATTTAAATACAATTTTTCAAATTGGACCGTTTTAATTTTTTTAAATTCTTCAAATTCATGACGGTTTTAACAAAATATATTTTGCATTATATCTGCAATTATTCCTAACGAAATTCTCCTCCATAATCCCAATTTTGCTTAAATTGCTAACGTTAACTTTATATATGGGAACATAGGTGAAAGTATTATATTGCAACTCGACCACACGGAACTTTCAAAAAATAAAATGATTATATTTATTTTGCAAATGCTTGGAAATACAAAAATAACAAATCATTACTGAAACTTCAAACCGTCGTTCACGTGTGCTGGAATAATAATAAAAAGATAAATGATTTTCATGGACAGTTTGCCCTGAAATATATTTTTTTCCCATGACAATCCATAATTCATATTTTCCAGTAGCCCAAAATCCAACTTGTCCAAATTGTCTTGAAAAATGACAAAACGGACAAAAACAAACTTCTGATATTACTTATTCAGCTCTTCAACCTCATTAAACCTAATTATGTACATACTTCAAAATTCCAGTTGAAAACATTTGGCATGTATTTCCAATGCCATATGTTGTGTCGTTTTTGGGATTGTCATAGGAAAGTGCATTGTAATTGAGGGAAAAGCTTTTAATAATTAATTCAGTTCCTACAGACTTTCGTCAATGGACGATATTTTGACTATCATATGAAGAAAATTATTCGATAAACAACTTTTGGAAATGTGTATCACTATTTATATAGCAGTTTGGAATTTTCAAGCAGAAGGACACGATGGTGGTGGCCGTATTGTATGCATAATGCGCCACTGAGAGTCAGTCAGGAAATTACAGAATATGTTTTAGATAGCACAAGTGTATAGGACGATGACGACAAGTGTGACAAGACAGATGAACAAGGTTTGGGAAATTTTGCAAGCGTATCGAGCAATGATATGAACATTATTTAACATGCTGTGTGTTATTGATTTTATGCCATTATGATTGAGACACTTAATCTGGAATGCCGGCTAAAAATACCTATGTACATACATATAGGAATTGAGTATACAAACTTATGCAGGATTTTCTCCTATATAGTATTTGCCTTGAACTTAACATCAAAAACATTTCAAATATCAGAAGTAAAGAAATTGCACAATATGAATAGTTCTATAAGAACTTTTTGCGGTGGTTAAGAAATCCTTTCGTTTTTTTTTCGTAATATAAATACATACACGTCGAAGACTTTCAATAGAGCTGCTTGAATTCAAGCTGTTCCATCAATACTGTGTTTAGGTATATGGTAAATGTACACTGAACTCTCGCTTTAAGAGAACGCTATAAATCACCAAAATCAGTCTCTTACATAGAAATTCTCTTATAGAGACAGCTAGTATCCATATAGCTATGTATAACATATGTGTCCAAAGGATCTTTTACAGAGAGAGTTCTCTTATATGGAGATCTCTTATAGCAGGACTTCCCTTATATGGAGATCTCTTATAGCGAGTTTTCTTTTATGGAGATCTCTTATAGCAAGAGTTTTCTTTTATGGAGATCTCTTATAGCGAGAGTTTTCTTTTATGGAGATCTCTTATAGCGAGAGTTCCCTTATATGGAGATCTCTTATAGCAGGAGTTCCCTTATATGGAGATCTCCTATAGCGAGGTTTCTTTTGTGGAGATCTCTTATAGCAAGAGTTTTCTTTTATGGAGATCTCTTATAGCGAGAGTTCTCTTATATGGAGATCTCTTATAGCGAGAATTCTCTTATATGGAGATCTCTTATAGCAGGAGTTCCCTTATATGGAGATCTCTTATAGCGAGAGTCTGGTGTATGTATGTATATATACTGTTTTGCAAAATGCAGAAGCTCGGGACAAAGGGGGAAAAGTAAAGTTAAGAAGAATAAATGCTTGTGAGAGGGGACAAAATTTATGACAAAATATTTTTTTTAGTTTTATAAATGCACACGTTTCTTTTGCTCTGAGCGACATCTTTAGTTGATTTCTAGAGACTCACAAGACGACGTTGAAAGTTTCCCTGTCTGATGTACTTCGATCATAAATTTTGGTTATTTTATTGTTTTTAATTTATTACCCTATATTTAATTTGTTCATTGCTTTTTAAATCAATTTATGTATTCTTCTATTTATTATTTCATTAATGATTAAATTATTTACTTTGCTATTTTATTAATTAGGAATTAATAATGTACTTTAAATTCAAATCTTTGAAAGATGTCCCAATGAAGACAAATCTCCTCTTTGTTTGGAACAGAGGATCCCATTAAATTCGATTACTATATGTATGTACAAATTGGCTATTGACGCTGTAAGTTGTATTCTGTCAATTACAAATTACAATCCCCTTGCTGCAGATATTATAACCGCAATATTCGCCGCCACGCCATTCACTGGCGCTTAAGGTGTTTGTATTATAGGTCTCTCTAATAATGTAAACGACGGCTGCTGTAAAGTCTGCAGAAATTTAAAAATTTTATAGCTTAGCTTGACAAACGATCAAAGCCTTCAGGGAAGAACAGGTACCTTTGCTGTTGAGCCACTTGTTGTACAGAATGATGAACAGTCTAATTTATTTTTATTATTCAAGGCAAGGCTTATAGCATTAGTATTTTTTTATTAATTTAATATAAATTTAGCTTTTATATGTATTATAAATTTAATTTTAATTTAATTTTTATATTATACGTACTAATTAAACTTTTAAAATATGAACGCCTGAAATTTTGTTTTAAATTCCCTTAATGTATGACCAATTTTCTTGAAAAAAATTAAATGTAATATAGATTTTGAATTTCCCTCCAAAAAACCCTCCAAAATTTTGAAAATGGAAAATGGGATGCAAAATCTGTTCTTAGGATGTTAGATGCTTTCGTATGATGTATTTTAGGAATCCTTCAACGTCCAGTATTACAGTATTTCGAAAAACGTATGTTGTTTTCATAGGAGATTGATAGAAATAATAAATTGGGAAGAACTACATTCCAGCTAATTATATTTCAAGCTCCATATAAACTTTCAACTTTATTAGAAATTGCACCATCCATATACGGTATATATTGTTAAAGTATGCAATTATTTATTTTTGCTGTAATTGTGAGCTCAAACTGTTAAATAAATAGAAAATCAAGTTAAATCACCAAATTATTTATTTCACAAAGTGCTTTAAATTCCAAATCATTCAGACAAATTGGAATTTGAAATATTGTAAATGAATATAATGGGGAATTTTAGGAATGTAATCTGTAAATGTAACAATATTGTTGTAGTTAATGCTCGGCGCTGTACGCTTTCCCGTGGGTTGTTGCTGCAGTTGTTAACCCAGGAGTAGAATCGCAAGTACGCCCACGAGGATAGCAATTGGAAGAAGAATAAGAGCGAGAATAGGTCCGAGAACCGGAACATATACTGTAAGATCAACTATTAGTCGAACTAGCGCAGCTGGAAGACAAAAGATAATTAATATAATTAATTTACTGCTTAAAAAAATTGTTTTAACAAAATTGAGCAACTAATGTAGTTACACTGGAACCTCGCTATAAGAGAACGCTATAAATCACCAAAATCTGCCTCTTATATAGAAATTCTCTTATAAGGAGGGCTCGTATGCATATAACCATGTATGACATGCGAGCCCAAGGGATCTCTTATAGAGAGAATTCTCTTATATGGATGCCTCTTATAGCGAGGTTCCACTGTATAACGAGAAATGGGAATAAAAACAATATATTCAACAAGAAGACGCAATTGAAAAGCTCTACAGTATTTCTACAATCTAAATATAATTCTTTGTGCAATTAACTGAAATAATTTTAGTTAATTGCACAAAGAATTATATATGCAATTCAATGTTAATTATTAACATTGAATTGCAAATGTTTAACGTGTGTCCCAATAAAGTAAGTAAAGTTTTGCTGGTTTTACTTGTTAAGGAAGTACCGATTCCTATGATATTCACATATCATTAAGCCATGTCAAGCGTGAAATTAAAATAAATTCAATTAGAATTGTTCCAAAATATTTTTAATATAGAAATTGAGATGTACAGTTACGTGAATAAAGAATTAAAAGCTAACCAGAGGGAATCACGCCAATTGCCAAAGTTGGGCCGCAGGAAAGAGTAAGAAGTGCGAAAACGAGCAGAAATTTTGCCATGCTGAATTAGTATTGGGAAAAGTCCTCTTGCGAATCTGAATGAAATGTAAAAGACTGAAAATGTTTAATACGTAAACAAAGGATATCTTTACAATTCCAACTTCAAGGCGTAACTGAAGCTCTAACAATGAAAAACTTGCTCTTTATTTGCACCATAATTTCATTGAATTCAATATTTAATAATGCTGTAATTTTTTTCTGTCAATTAAAACCCCGCTGCTCCAAGTGTGTCTGACACATTGGGCGCGTTGCTAAAATAAATAATGTCCTGGATTTCAGGTGAGTTTTACGTTGGAAAAATGTTGAATTCTCGTAATTCCAGGAGTTAAGAAACGTGCTCGATTTATACCTTAGGAAATTTGCGACGCAAATGTCTGGCACTGAAGGTGATATGTATACATTTATTATCCTTCACACGAATGAAACAAAGGACGAGCAGTTCTGCGTAAATTTTTAAATTGACAGCGTGACAAACGACTGAAGTCTAACAGATGAACATATTTGCTCTGGATCAATTTTTAGAATGATGAATACCATTTTATATTTTTTCAAGGTAAGGTTCAATATTTCAAAATTACAATTCAAATATGTTCAAAATTTACGATTTTTTTCGGCGCCAAGGTTTAAATTGTAGGAATTAGTTGATAATTTAAAATTACTATTGTCTATTTTAAAAAGTTGAATTCTCTTAAATTGTTATCCTTTTTTATCGCCAAAATTTAAATGGTAAGAAATAGTTGTTAGCTTAAATGGCCTTTGCGCACTTGTTGTTATTATTATTATGTATTAACATTATAGTTATAAATTATGCATCGTTATTAATTCCAAGCTTACCTGTCTCATTTGAAACGAAGAATATTTCTCACTACTTTTGTGTGTTAGAAATTTGAATCCCGCTCTCCTCGTTTTCGAGCAAACAAGATATGAAACCAAATATAATTTCATTGAGTAGAGAAAGCAAATGAGTACGAAAGCAGAATATTGCAACTTTATAAACAAAGTTCTTTAAACTTTGAAAATGATCCCAGTTATGTAAACCTATTTATTCTCATTATGATCCCAAAAGCACGAAGCTGAAGTAAATAGCAAATTTCTCTTGAAGCCAACCAAAATCGTGTTGACTAACAACAAACAACTGCGAGCTCCAATAACGCAGTTATGGTTTTCAACTATAAATATGTACAAATATACATATATTTTCCCTTTAAATACTCCCACTTAAATCCCAAACGGTTTTTGTATACCACTTCACAGAACAATATACATAACGGGCATAGTCAATGTTAATGATTTCAGCAGAAATGTAAATACCTCGATCAAATAATAATCGTTATGTAAAATTAATTGACGTAATGTACATATGCACGTAGAACGCAATGAAGATTTCTGCACAACCTATCGGAGTCATTTTGGTCCTCAAGTATTGCTCATTCCTGGAATAGTTTTAATGTCATAATTTACTCGGGAGTACCAATACATGTATGGCACATATGTATCTTCTTGAAATAGCATATGTGACAAACTTGTAGGGTTTGCATTTATTATATCATATGTATATTTACTTACTGTGCTAAAATGAAATCACTGGAGAGAAAACATTCCCAGTCTGGTTCTGCCTTATCAATTTACGTTAATGACCGTGTCAACACCCGTAGCGATAAATTACTTGTGGATGAGTGCCAAGATCTCGCACGATATTGCCGACTTATAGATTATTTTAGAGCACAGAATTCGGGACTTTGGTATAAATGATTAGACATCCAAACATTTTTTATTGCTACGGAGGACTGAAACTCAGTATGTATCATTTTTCATTTTAGGGGTTGTGAGGTGCAACTTGGTTATGCATTCTTCGGCAATGCACACTCACAGTAGGAATCTAGTAAAAGATGAGCCAAAGTAAATAGTAAACGGTTATGTAGTTATGCCAATAATTCCCAGGTACACACGAAGGTTTACAATATTGATTGACAATAACTGTAGTGTATTCTATTCTTAGTGTATTTATTCCAGGCTTCTCTCACTAGACTCCCTGAGGAAGTCAGAATACTGCTGTAATGTTAGGCCTACGATTAGATAACCTTTAAAGGTGATTAGCATGAGGATGTAAACAACAAAAATACAGGGTGATTCAAGAGTACATAAAAATCACCCTGACAGGGTCTTACTATTAGTTACTCTATTACATATTATTATTATTTATTCATCGTGAGAGATGATTAACAAATTTGTTTTTAAAAATATTCAATGATGCTGTCTATCTCTGACATACGCAGGAAATGATGTTATCTCTAGATTTAGATAAGCCCCAACGTAATGTGTAACACTGTGTTACGAGTCACATTTCTGCAGTGTTTGTTCACTTAGCAGTGCGAAATTTAATTACTACGGAATAGAACAGATAAGGAATTTTATCCCAGACAACATCCGTTCAAATCAATATAACAACCATTCTTAACCCATGTATAATAGCTATAAATACGTTTCAGTTCCCTTTTGCTTTTGGCTTTAAAGTCTACAGTAATATTTCTTTAAGTGTAAATCTTGCTCTCGGATATTCCTTGAATAAACACACAATAACCATGGAATTCACGGGTATTAAAATGATGTCAGGGGGCACAATTCATGCCACAAACATTAGAGTGACCCATAACAAAACTCTCAGATCGGAAAATCCAAGTACAGTTGATATTGAATCGCCGGGAGTCCCGCTCGACGACTCAGTGTTCGATGAAGATTATCTGACAAAGCTACAGGCTAAAGTGGCAGCAAAAATAGCTGAGATTAAAGATTCTGATGAGGATTACCCCGAAACTGAGTTTTTTCGAAGGAGTTTGGGGAAATTCTTACATTGGACCACTCTGCCGAATGAGGTTGCATTTATACTCTTTGACATTGGAGTGTTGAAACAGAAGCATTTGGACAAAATTGTAAGGATATTTTTTGAATGCTATTTTTTTAAAATTATTTTTATTAAATAGAAAAATAAACATATTTGAAAACCAAATAAATGCTTGTGTACATATGTTTTGTGTCCAAAATAAAATTGTCGATTAATAAATGAAATACATAGAGGCTTACTTATGCAATATTAATTGATTAATTTTGACATGACTGTTGACGTTTTATGAAAACAATATTATTTTTAATATTTTATAGAAAATAAACAATAAACACAAATCATAAATAAAGTTTGAATCATAGAGAGATGAACCCTCGGACTACGAGAAGAACAATATAATCTATAATATTGTGACCAGAGTGGACAACGGAATTGTTCATCTGATTACAGCTCTTCACAAGACTGGGAACTACAGCCTGCTGAAGTTAATCGATGATATCGCATCATCCTAAAACACTCAAAATTATACATTGAAATTACTTATACACCAAACCCTCGCTATAAGAGATCTACATATAAGAGAACTCTCCCTGTAAGAGATTTTTTGATCCCAAATTTTATTCATAGGTATATATACTAGCTCTCTTTATAAGAGAATTCGTATATAAGAGACTGGTTTTGGGGATTTATAGCGTTCTTTTATAGCGAGAGTTCAGTGTACACTGTTTATATGTAAGTTTATACAATCCTTGACACATACGCAATAATTATGTGATCGTACAAGTGTTGTTTATGTTGCACTAAATTTGATTAAATTATTTATTAAAAACTACATACTCGTAGTATGTCATCATTGTATATTTTGTGTAGTACTTATAATTTATTACATAAATAATAATCACGAGGCATATAAACGTTTTTATTTTCAAATTTTACAAGGAAATCTACTTATCAATCCAAATGGTAACGTCGTATATAAAATATTTAATGAGGAAATTAAAGTAGAAACAGCAACGTAATTAGCGTAAAGACCAATAATTAAGAAAAACTTACGATGAATAGAAAGACCAGAAAATAAATCCATCTGAAGTCAGCTCCTTTAATTCTACTGCCATAATGATTGAGTCAAAGAAAAGGGTGTAGATTGATGCAAGGAAAAAGTGTAATTTCCGGGGAAAGCTCAGATTTGTCAAAGACTATAAATAGATGAATAGGGGCATAGTATAGGCAAGATTAATGAGATCATTCTGTGGATGACAAATTTATCCTCGTTTTCAAACTTGCAATTTTTTATACTTTGCGGCTATTGCATTTATTCTCATTTTCAAAAATGAGAATACACAAATGATTTTTGGTGAATTTTGGTATAATAAATAAAAAAGTGTTGGAGATGTAGAGGATTCTATTTTTGTTCGCAATTTTTAAAATGTAGTTTCTCGATCTATTGATTCCCAGCTTCCTTGGAGGAGCTATTCGTCGTGTGTTTTTTTAAACGCCAAAGGAAATAAACTCGGAAAAACAGAAAATAAGCAAACGTTCCAGTCACTGCACTTGACGTTGCTTTGAATTGGAAACTTCTGTGTCGGGGCGTAATGGTTGGAAAAATAGATTTAACATCCTAATTCCCGTGTGCTCCCCAAGATTTCCTAATGACTTTCACCACAATGATATCCACGGGATTGGCAGGAAAAGCTGCAGGAAATAAACTTTCGTACTTTTTATGTATAGTTTAACTTCATACCGCACATCATACGAGCTATTTATACTTTGCTTTTTATTGCTGCACTTTAACTTAACTGTACATATACATACGTAGATATAAATGCTGGGATAAAACTTTGATTTTTTGATAGTGGTCCTTCAAACGGAGTGACGCTCTACGCTTGATATAAGAGATCACAATGAAACACTAAGATTAGTCTATTTTCAGTGTACACTGCACTCTCTGTATAAGAGAACGCTATAAATCACAAATTTTTTATCTTTTAAAGGAATTATCTTATAAAGAGATCTTATAAGAGTTCTTATGTATATAACCATGTATGTATGACAGGCGGGCCTAAAGGATCTTTTATATAGAGTTCTCTTATATAGAGATCTCTACTAGCGAGAGTTTGGTGTATTCGCTTATATCTCTATATAGCTCGTATGGTTACAGTAGATTTCTTAAATATAAAAAAACTCAAAGATTTCTTAAACAGAGAGTGAGAGATCTTTTATATGGAGGTGTCTTATAGCGGGAGTTTAGCTTACATGCATAGCGAGCGTTTATAGTTTGGCTAAGGTTATAAACGTAAAATTCATTGCAGTAGCTTGGGAAGAATATGCTCGCGAATAAGCACTCAAAAGGATTTAGTCCAATGCAAGATCAAGGAACTTTCACTGCTTGGAAGAACACGCTTTTTTAACAAAGAGGGGATAGTTATATAACCATAATTATATGACATGAGGGTCGAAAGAATCTTTTACAGAGAGAATTTTTTTATATAGAGATCTCTTATAGCGAAAGTCCGGTGTATTTGTAGGCACGAAACATGGCTCAGTAAGGAATTTTCTCTCCAACTTTCACACTTTCCTTTCTGTTTTCAGTATCTCCATCTGTCTCCACTAAATTTCCTTAGTGCAACAAATCTCAGTTGTACTTCGTTGCTTGAAAACACGGAAGATTCCTGGTGCATTACAGGAGTATGAGGAAGAAGCTGTTGTGCTTCTCTTTTAGTGTTTTCTAGCATATAGAGAAAGAACCACGCATTTTTTGTCAAAACGTTCTATGGACAACTTTAAAGCTTGTTTTCTAGATGCCAAAATCAGCAAAACTCTGTTAAGCAGTGCAGTCATTACATCTATCAGTTGTCAATCTGGAAAACAATAGTTATTTATATATACTTTATAAAATTATTCATTTAGTTGAACTGAATTGTTTAACATTAAAAATGGTAATTAATATAATTTTTATTTTAAAACGGAATATAAATCAAATATATTATTTAAATAAATGAAATATGTACATATATATAGCAGACCAATCATTTTAATTAAATAAATGCAATTTGAATCAGTTTTTTTAAAACAAATGTCTGTAATTATGTAATTGTAATCTAATTAAATTGTTTTAATTAAATCAACGTAATTCCAGCCAATTTAGTTTAATTCAGCAAACGTAACTGCAATCAGTTATTTTTTTAAACATTAGGCTTTGATTAATAACTTTTACTTACAAACATAATTTCAAATAATTATTTTAATATGAAATAAACGAAATTTGAATTGTTGCATTTTGCTAAATTAATAACACTTAAATTAATATTTAAGATTTAGTTTAAACACATTAATTATCAATAAATTATTTCAATATTAAAAGGTTGAAAATAATAACTTGACCCATACATACATAGGCGAAAACAATCACCCTCCATTTTCTGTTAAACTGTTTTTATACATTATGAAATGTACAAATCCATAGCCGGTCAAGAAAAATAAAAAACTGTCCTTAAATCTCCACTTCGATTTTTTATTTCACGTAATATAATCGTCGAAAAAAGGTAAAAATCTGTTGTACGTACGTTTGTACGCTAGGACCTACCGTGTGACATTTTTGGCAGAAAAAGCACGTTCATTTGGCTGCGCTGCAGTGCGCGTTTTTCAGTAAAAATACTTTTATATGTGTATGCATATATTAGGTATATGCAATTGCCACAAGAATATTTATCAGTAGCTATGTGTACGTAATGGTGAATTTATTTTCATAACGTTCGGTCAACTTGTCGGCGACTCCATGTACCCCCACCACCAACCCTCCTACACTACTTCCTTATATTTCACTTTGTATCTCGGAGACCCCACCTTCTCACGCCACCTGGTAATGACGAAATGACGGACGTCACAACGAAGTTGTAAAAACGGGGATTTTGTGTGCTAATGCTACGTTGTGAGAAATGCTCTTATAGGGAAAGGCACAAGCCTCAAAAGCTGAAATTTTGCCGCTGTTATAGGGAATACGTTCCTGTAGGGAAAGCTCTTATTGAACACAAATAACCAGGGTTGCATGCCAGGTGGCAAAAAATTACATTAATGGCAAAAAGTCACATACCTAAGTGACAAATATATAAAATAAATAAAAAATAATATAATTTTAATAATAAATGTTAACAGTATATAATTTCAGATTTATTACTAACTACTATGTTTCGTTTTGTTTAACAAAAGAAGTGGGGTAAATTATTATTGCTTCCCAAAAGTATAAATTAATTTGTTTTTGAAAAATGTTCTACAAATCCAATACTTGTTTAAATTTATAAGGCATAAACAGTTTTTGGCATGTCACTTTATGCCTTATTCATGCCACCTTTATGTCATGTCACTTTATGCCACCGTGCAACCCTGCAAAAACATTTTCATATAGTAGGGAGTCCAGGAATGTGCTTTTATGGAGAGAATGCTACTATAAGGAGGCATCTTGTATGGGGATGGTATTTCACGCAGCATGTTACATAAAACATTCAAAAAATATTTTGCCTCGCGGTCAGTAGATTGGTAATCTGCATATATAAAGAATTGCAAAACTGAAAAACTTTAATATCTTCTAATAAAACTTGTGTAGCGTATCTTGTTAAAAGTATTACAAATTATGTCTAAATCATTTTATTACATACACAGCGAAAAGTGGAAACCTAAATGCTAAAGGCCCCCGGGTCATACGCCAGCGATTTGCATGTTCTCATGTAGCGAGCTTTTGTATGTTCATCTGACAACGTATGCACTATGGAATCGTGAGAAATCTTAATATGAACTTGCTCTTATATTTAGAGGGGTCTCTTGTTGCTAAATCTCAATGTGCGCAGCACCGTCGTGAGCTTTCATAGTTATAAAATAACAACCATGGCATCAAAGTGGGGTTTGCTGGCGAATAAATACCCACAAAGATTTTGTCCTTTGCAAGAACAATGGTTTTCACTGAATGCAAGAACACTCTTATAACAAATGGATGGTTCAGTTGCTGTGCGGGTAAGACACATGGCACAATAAGGCATTTTCTTTTTCACCTTCTACATCTTTTTCTTACTTTTAGCCTCCATCTGTCTCTTTGACATTGTATTCCACATTCATTCTTTTAGTTAGTAATAAAAGTTACTATATATGTCATTAGGGTTACCAACTAATTTTTCAATATTATTTGGCTGAATAACAAATCCTCGTTGATACAAAATATAATATTTTATTCGTTATCCCCATATATTCGCTCGTTTGTTGAAGCGACTTCGTCCCTAACAATTAACGCAGTTCGCATTACTTTTTAAACATTTAGTCGTTCCTCTCTAACAAACGTTTCTTTGTGCACTTTCAAATTTTGATGACAGTGTGCTTCAAATGGTTGTGATAGTGCATAACGTTTTAAGCTTCCTAAAAAGCAATAAGATTTTGTCTACTTGTATTAGTATAAAATATCACGACATCTAAGCTTCATTTAACAAATTTCGACTGCGCGCCTTTACTTTTGTTATTAAAACAACGTGATTGCTTAAATAACAATATAGGAGACCAAGAGTATACATTACGTTTTGACTTCGTTCATGACAATATCAGTGTGTCAATGCACAAGCTGAAAGAAAACTACAGAACAACTAATGAACACAAACTTGGCTTTGCATCTCTTTCGGTTTAGGATCATTCCACTTGATCGCCTTCACCTGCCAAATTGTTTGCATTAACAATTTAGCCGTTAGCACTAACCATCTCATAGAAACGTAAATGCTTGAAATTTCTGTAATAACAATAACTGTCGTTTAGTCAAATCTTCATATTTGTTATCTGACTTGATAAGATAACTGAAGAGATTATAACTGAAGTGATCGGTGGCGGATTACCCACACAATCCCCAATAGGTCTCCATAGGGTGACCCATAGGTACAGATCCCTGCGACATGACCCTCACAGGATCATCCGGCGGGCGGGATCATTAGATACTGAGTACTATAGTAATGATGTTGAAGAGTGACTCCCCATAAGTAACAATTAGGGAGGGTATTGGTATTAGAATACCAATATATATGTATATCTTTTGTAGAAAATCTTCAAATTTCTTTCAAGTCGACACTGCTGTCGACGTGCGGGAGATACGCCACCCATTAATTTTTTTAGCATCAAGTTTTTGGCTCATTACATATACGAGCCAATGATCTTGATTCGTCACAAGCACGCCTTGGCTAACCAATATGATTGGTCAATATGAGTGTCTAACATAGACACATTTCACATTTCATCACCTGGGTGTTATGCAATTTCTGCATAGCATTATTCACGATAATTCCAAATGGTTGCTATTGGGCCCGGTGGTAGCAAGATGTTGCACAACCCTTGCAACTTCTCTGGTTAAACTGGACTTGGTACAAAATTATCTTGTTGTCTCATTCAATGAACTGTTTGGATGAATTCCAAAACCCCTTATCGGATTCGCTTGAAACGTGGTACATATTGTCTTTAGGCAAATAGCTTAGACAAGTTTGTACATGCGCAGTTTCTGAGTTCCCCGGGTTTTATAAACCCGGTATCGGAATCGCTTGAAACTTAGTACACATAGTCGGGTAGAGCTTGAACCAGTGCGTATATAAGCAGAATTTCCCGGGTATTTTTTGATTTACTTTCATTTTTAAAACTTTTCAGCCAGATTTCGATTTGAACTTTAATAAAAATCTTGATGCAAATTGTTTAAATCCGGGTAAAACTATCTAGGCATTTGATTGTTTGTTTTTGGTACGGTTTTACGCCTCCGGCGACGCTGCCCTTTGCAATCGCCCTAGGTGGGGCGGCCATAAACGTCGCGGAGCGATGATTTTTGCATTTGTTTTCTGTGCCTTTTCTTGCCTATTTCTGTTTATCTTGATTATGACGTTTTTTCTGTTTATTTCTGTTTCTAAAATTGTTTGCTTTTTATTATAGTTATTCCTTTACCACGTACTGTGAGTACACACAGCAGCTCGTCATTTTATTGACTAATAACCGATGCAGTTGAAGACCTAACTAGTGTGTCTACTGTTTACTGTACGGGGACCACAGTTATATGCATATGCACGGTATGCTGCTTCATCCATCAGTTTTCAAGATCCAGAGTAGGTAGACGTATACAGGCCCACAACGGCCGGGGGAGGGAGGGATGCTTGAGGAAGCCAGATAAATAGGACGCTGTCTGAATGGAATATCCAGGAATATATGCCGATTGCGTGTTCTTTTAGCTTTTCCCCTGTCTTAGAAATGTCCACTCTAATCTTCTTTTCTGCACACTGCTCGTAGTTCGCATATCTTCTTGAGCAAGCACCTAGCCAAGGGGGGCAACAGAGGCAATTGCCATCCTCTTGGCAAGTAAAATATTTAACTTTTGCATTAATGAATACTAAAATTCACCAATTTTATAACTTTTGCAGTGTATAAACATAATAATGCCCTCCCTTGGAAGTTTCTGGCTACGCGCCTAGTCTTGAGTGCATCATTTCTTGTTGTTTTCTTTCCAGGTGTCCAACTTCTACTATGGGGTGAGCCAGCAATTTTTAATGCTGCTGCTTGTTGCAGACGCTCTAACCCCGGTGTTGTCAGAGGGCAGCTAGTAAATCAATTGTTTCAATTAACCAAATGAAAGTTAAATAAATTAAAAGACGTTTTATTAAATAAATGTAATTAAAATAAATTATTTAACCAATAAAATAAAAATTTAAATCAAGTATAAGGGAATATTTGCTATAATTTAAATCCATTCGCTCAAGTTAATAAATAGACATAATTCAAAAGAACTGTTCAGAATTGATTTATTAAATTCATATTTATTTGCACATTTGGTTGACCAATAAAATAAACGTCGACCTATCCATTGCTTTTCAAGCTGTTATTACACATGTGTATAAATTGTATAAATCGATTCTTTGCAATTTTTGCTAAGAAAAATAAAACAACGATTTTAATCTTCACTTTGAATGCATACTTCATATAAGATCTCATCATATTTCCCATTCGAATAGCGGTAAAGGTTTGCTATATATGTAAATTCGTATAGAATTTTCACAAAAGCTGCATTCACAGAAAATGCAAATGTCGAGTGGAAGATTCCCGTTTACTCCTTCACTTCAAATTCCACACAAGCTGTGTTGAAACGGCTCAAACGTCTTACTATTATAGACTCCCTGAAAGTTAAGACCTCCGGATGATCTTCTATGACAGGAGGAAAAGATGCCCTAACCAAACCAGAAGTGTGTGTGTGAAGTGAAGATGGCATTGAAGGATCACAAAAGAATGGGAAAGTAGTCTCCTTGGAAATGCGAAACCACTCTACTCCTCATCATTGGTCGACCAATACTTCCATTTCATTACAAGAGTGTGTGTTATTTGATCGTCTCGAGAAGTTTCCTTACAAGATCATTAATCGTTTCTCATTTTTTCTATTTTTTGTCTATTTTTCTCTCTCCTTACTCCCTGTCATGCTAACTTATTATAATGATAATGGCTGTGTCCAGGGAAAATGATCCGCCTCTTTGCATTGTTTGTCTGATGGACTAAAGCTCTGATTTCCATTATCGGATTTTATATAGAGAGGCAAATCCATTTTAGTGCATTACTGCGGCCTCTGTGGAAATTTTCTTTTGGACCAAATCCTTTCTATTTTCATGTTAAGGATTGTTTACGGAAAGTTCATCATTCTCGAAGCCAGCGAAATCTCTTCCCACACAAGTTTTTTTGCCACCCCCTGGCATTTGATCTATGCCCATGCTACATGTTTCCGACTTTGATTGAATGAGATAACAAATGACTGCAAAAACGTGATTTTTTCTTAAAATTTACAAACTTTTATTTTTTGCCAATCAACACGTAAGAAGTTCTGAGACTTCGGAAGAAGAAAATTTAATTTTGGAAAACGGGCTAAATATCATAAAGTGCCAACTTTTGTGTTGTGTAGATACAAATTGGTACTTCAGGGATTTTATTCTATAAACAGTATTTTCTTCTCGTTTCATTTTTTTTTGCAAATATTTCAGGAAATCATATATTGGCGAAATATCATAAAGTACCAACATTTGTGTTGTAGACATATACAAATTAGTACTTTAGGACCTTCAACCTTTGTTTTTTTCTCTGGTTTCTTTTCCCTGTAAATAATAGTGCATCTTTTCTACTCATCGCCGCACCGAATGATAAATGACCCTGCATTTTAGTGATGGACTGAACGCTCTGACGCAAATTCTTATCACTTTTTCCAAATTTATGGTTCATTTTATACTTTGAGAGGTGATGGCGTGACGGCGTGAGAGATATCCGCAAAACTCAAACAAGATCAAGAACACATGGACAGTAATACTGATAGACGCTAATTGTGAAACTACCACAAACATAATTGAAGGTTTGGAAGAAAAATTTGACTTGATACAAAAATCAATTCTGGCTATAGGAAATTGATATATTTTATCTTGCCGAATTCCCATCTTATCATGATTTCCCAGAAGAGGTTTAAGCTTTCACTCCTGCCGGCGTATTTACACACCTAGCTTGTCCATCCATTGAGTGTGTTTGATTTAATTACCTATGCTCTGTTTGTCTTGTTGAGTATTTAGTACAGTAAAACGTTGGGAATGTGAACGAAAGATAGCGAAAAGATTTTTCATGAAGTCGAGTTTCCTTTTCTTTGAAGCAATTTTAGCATTATAAGTAATTAATTAATTAAACCTATCGTGGGTGAAGAATCCTAAAGTGCCATATTTTATTGTTGGAGAAATATAATTTGGTACTTTTGGATTCTACCACAAAATAATTAAAGTAACATTTAATTTCGCATATTGCATGTGAAACCTAATATTTAAACAAAATCAAAAGTAAAATTAGTAAAATTGCATCTACATACATTCATTAGCATTTAGGATACAGAGAAAGTATTTAATTTTTTATATTAAAGAAAGCTGAAAAGAGAATTGAAAAGAAAATGCGTGAAGAATATCGACATCTGTCCGTATTGATTTTCTTATATGGTGCATAATGGAGTCACTCAAGTGCACTGGCGGAATAAATGCGGATTGTGCAATCACATGTGGGAGTTCATTGAGAAGGAAAAGCAACGAGGAAGTGAAGCGAAGAGAATTGACGGGACATCCATCCAAAGCCTTTTGTTGCGGTTTCAGTACAAACAGCGCGTATTCCTTTGACTTATTACCATTATAAACTGCTCAGCTCTTCTTTCAACAGGAGAATTTATGGAAGTCGGCAAACCTTGCAGTAACAGAAGCTCCATGACGGGTGCAAATTGTAATTCCTAAGTCAGCTTAAGACTTTCATTTTGCTTGGGTAAATCAGGAGTAATAAAGTTGTCGACTCCATAAGCCGCAGTAATAATTCTTGGCTCCGCTTCCGCTATTTGCGGTGTATGTAGCTTCATTTTCCTTCTCTTCGTCAGATGAACAATTAATTATTTCCTGCACTGGGACAGAGATTTGCCTCGTTACGCTTAATTTCAACTATTGTGCTTCAGGTTTCAGCATTAACAGTTGTATTACAATATGCAGACACCATGTTAAATAATTACCTGGAGAGATTAGTCCATGAAAATTGGCGTCAAATTTTAAAGCAGCCGATTTTTCTAGAAACAACTGAAATTGTATTTATTTGTTTTGCATTTATTTATTTTGTATTTATTTATTTTGTAT
>JAQGAK010002751.1:0-18281 GCA_034696945.1 Lipothrix lubbocki
AATAAATAATAATAAATTATATTAAATAAATAATAATAATAAATAACTTATAATAAATAACTTATATTAAATAAATTATATTAAATAAATTATATTAAATAAATTATAATAAATAAATTATATTAAATAAATTATAATAAATAAATTATATTAAATAAATTATAATAAAAGCAAACAATGAATATTTAGTAATAACAAATATTATAAATTAGTGATTAAATGTTTATAATAATGTATATCGTATATTATTAGTTAAATTATTGATCGACATTTTTAAAATAGAAAAGTAATTTAGAACATTAATTTCTTTATATAAATATGGAATTTAAAAGTATGTACATTACCTGTGCATCATCCAGTGATAAATAATCAGGTTGTTTTAAAATTACAGAAATACGGTGGATACAATAGCAAAATAAAATCAAAGCAATTATAAAAGCTGGTAAAATTCTGGATTTATTCCAGTGAATAGTCCGCATCTTGACCTACTAGTTTTATTAACTTCCAACAGTTAAAATATTATTCTCTCTGAGACAATAATGTCATAATAGTGGCTATTTAACCATCCAGGACTACAAGGAATAGCTATAAAGTCAGTAACCGTGCGGTGCTGATTACACATTATTTCCCCGACACGTTTCCCTTATGTGCTTGGCTTGAGTTACAATTCCACCATACATATACGAATGCATATCGAGACTAAATAATTATGTCCCCATAACTACCGCTTTGTGTCATTAGTAAATGAGAGATAGAGGGTCTTACGATTAATGCACATCATGCATGTATATTATCATAATCATATGTCCTGTATTTGTTTCCAGTAGATAAGCAATTCCGTTCGTCTGCTCTGCACAAGTGTTCAGGATATTATATTATACTATTATATTTCACCGCTTTATTTTACAACCGACTCAAACCAGTTGACATGCAATAAAAATACTTCCTTTGCACATGTCTCAAAAGCACAATCAGTTTAATTTTATTTCTGAATTGTCTAAAATTAGTATTTCAGAAAATGAAATAATTAATATGTATTAAAACAAAATAAAATAAATTTCGAATTTTTATTATTCTAAAAAGATTTTTATATAAATTTCAAAAAATTATTAATAGAATTTATTAATTATCCAATAATCTTATTGTTAGGAGCTATTCATTAACAATTACCAAATTTTTTGCATTTATTTATAGCTCTAAAGTTTAGAAGCTACAATGGATCTTCTAGATCCTAAAAACTGTTTTTATGAAATTTATTTTAAAAAATTCGATATATTCAATTATTACGCACGTATATTATGTACATATTATACATACAAGTATTTCGCTCGCGCTCGTAACATCAGGCGCAATTAACTTGGCAATAAAATTGAAAGGCTAATTTATTATTTCTAGAATCTACTATTTCATGTATTTATTCAAATATCAATATTTATTAAATTTTCATTTATGTAAATTGAAATTTGAAGAACGCAGAGCTACACCATCGACTCCATAAAGCGCGCGAGATGAGCATCCTCGAGGGTGACGCTGGATCGAATGGTGCATGGCAGAGTCACTTTGACGATATTGCGATCTTGATTCCATTCCGGGTAGCAATTCAGCCTCCGAGCTTCAACGACGCACGTTCGGACGAATTTCGCAGCCTTTATACATTAATAATAATATAAATTATTATATAATATTATATAAATAACTTGTTAATGTTTTCTATCAATTTTGTAATTACAACTGTAATTATTATGTGTGTACTGATTTACCATTTTTTTCATTCTTAAACAAAAAATTGGATTATTTTAAAAGACCCAATTTAAGTGCTAAATTAGGACACCCACCTCCTTGCTACTCTTGAAGGCATACATTTTCTTGAAGGCATCTCGATCCTCAACGACTTTCCAGCCGCAGTAATGCAAGGCGAAGAAAAATTCCCGAGCATCCCGTGCTTCCTGCTTTCTTAGCAGATCTTCGTCCTGTAATTATTAAATATTATTTAATATCTTAAATAAATAAAAAAAACCGCATGCTGAGCATTTTTGAGATATGAAAATAAATTATTTAAGAAATTCAAAATTTATTGAAATTATAAATTTTTAATTCTATGTAAATTTCATTTAGTCATTATTTCCTATTTATATTGTGAATTGTTCCTCCAACCTGCCCCACAGAATTTGCCCTAATTCTTGAATGTAGCGGCGGAATTTTGTCTCCCGTTCGGCGATCAATCCAATACAAATAGCCCTTGGGCCATCCAGTTACCTGTGTAATACAAACGAGATTCCTACTATTAGTATATATAAAATGAAAAATAGACTCGCAATAAATTCAAACTAAATGCTAAATATGTACCAAATCAAATTGATAAATGCAAAATACAATGAAAACACAAACAATCGCCGTGAACAAAATTTAAATTAAATAAGATAATAAATATGAAATAATTGTTTAAATAATTACCGTATCAGTAGTGTAGTTAGTTACCGGAATAAATCGCGGTTTCCACCGTGAAACTACTCCAGTATTTTTCCCAGCAGCCTGCTTTTTCTTATGAGTAGACATTTGCACCGAATATAATGCCACCGTGGCATAATAAACCCCCACAAAATTTTGACGTCCCTAATTATTCCACAGACGCTTAGGTTTTAGGGAATGAAATGTAAAAATTCCGTAGAATAATTGTTATAAGAATGGCAGTGTGTGTTGACAAATGACGACAGATGACAAATTTGAAGAAAATGTCTGTAGGTATTAATAATTCCGTAATAAACAGAATTTTATACCACCGGTTGCCTATTTTACCGGTATTTTAAATCGATTGATTTTTCCAATATTATAATATAAAGTAAATCGTAAATAGCAATAATATTACGTCCACACTTTCCCTTTAATGCAGCTCAGTCCGACGATAAAAACAAACTGCGTTTCAGCTCAGAATCAGAATAAAGTAAAGGGCAAGCAGGAGTGGAGGTATACAGGAGTATATAGGAACTTGGTTCACTTCGTTGGGCTCGATCTCTCTCTCCCACACACAAATATATTATTGCCCCTGCAGGATAAACCTATAAAGTACATATACATACATGTGCAATGTGCAACATTCACGCACAAAAGTGCGTATGTGCACTACATTTGCTGCGTTTAACATATTGACGTGATAAACGATGAGTTCCCTGTTATTGCGTACTACGCACTTTACAAAAGACACAGGAAAAGCGTTGATTTGCAAGCCGGAGGAATGAACTCGCATGTATTCCGAAAGTTTATTTATTGTTTTACATTGTCCTTTTTCTTGTTGCTGAGATCATGCGAGGATATTGACACACTATTTTCACGCGTATACAAAAATAGAAATAAATAAAAATATTCCAATAAGCCTATATGTAAAACCAATTTAATCCAATTTCTATCTAAATAATTACTTGAATGAAGAATTATTATGCGGGACATATTAACATACATGCAAGTTGAATAAATGCAAAATAAATATATTAAAGATGAATAATTAGTTACAACAAATTCTAGAGAAACTATTCTAATAAAAACATGCACAATAAATTCAGTAAACAGCAAATAACAATCGACAAAATAATAAACGTAAAAAAATGAAAACAAAATAAACAAATTAATATACGCACAAAAATAAACAAATTAATAATCACAAACAACATTGCCAGATAAAAAACACCAACAAAATAAAATCAACATGCACCAGTTAATAAACGCAAATAAATACAGAAATCAAAATGTACAAAATTATAAACCTCAAATAAATACAAAAATCACAACTGAGCTCAAATTTGTTCAATTTCTCCGAAAGCTTCTACAATTGGATTATTCTGCGATACCGAGCAATATAGTAATTATTAATAGTAATTATTATTTCTAAGAAGTTAGTAACTTATTATTAAAAAAGAAATCAAGAAGTACAAACAACTTACTTGTACTTTTTAAGTGCAAAATTTATGTCGAATGTCCATGACGGTAAATAAAAGAGACATCCATTTACTTTAGCAGCATATCACAATTGTCTTACGATTAGTAGTGTTGCAATTCCGCAGCATTGACTGTTGTAAACAGAAAACATGCACGTAATAAGAAGGGCCAACCATTAATTACATACATGTCTGCTGGCCTGTGCTTGTAGCTTAAATACCTTCGTCTCGTCGGCATTGAAGTATATAAATATGATCAAGAGTGGATGAAGTACTGTGGAAACAAATACTTGGAGAGTTAATTTGAATTCCGTAGCTTATTTATTATACATTCAAGTGTATAGCTACGTTGCTATACATTGGTTGATAAATTGATTGCTGGAGTTTGTCTATGCTATATTTATGTTACCAATTCTCACATTTTCCGTTTCCCAGAAACAGGAAACATTTGTACAGAGTAAGTATATGCAGCACAACAAGTTTGTTTTCCAAAATGAATGATTATGAAAGTGAAGATGATGAAACTAAATATGGAAATAAAAACACCAAAGACGGCAAAATAAGGGTAGAAATCGCATATATTTTTGTCTCGGTACAGAAGATTTTTACAGAATCGCAGTAAAATTTCAATAATATAATATACATACATTTGACATTTCATATCATAACAGTAGTACTCACATCCCTCGTAAACAATAAAATTATTGCTTCTTACCAAAAACTCTATAGGTTTCCTTATAGTAGTTAAACCTTTGCATTCGTAAAACATATCCAACATCCCGCAGTAACTCATCATCAGACTATAAAATCCAATTATATTACATTCACAAACCAAAAGTACTACATATTTACAATTAAACCATTTACATGGAAATATTGTTTAAGTATATGAATTTATTACGATTGCTTACACAGTAATAATTTTTCCTTTTCGTATATATAGCCACCACACACTATATTCTACATACATTTATCTATATAAGCTTATTACATTATCCCATTTTTTAAGCTTTTAACACTAAACAAAGCATATTGACACATGAAAAGTTGGCAGTTTTTTTGGTGAAATTATTAAAATTGAACAAAAACATTGTTCGTGAGTGAGAGAGAATCCTTGAGACTACATAGCACCTCCAGAAATAATTTATGAAAAAATGTATTAATAATAAAAAGTAACCGAGAATGAACACCAAAAGTCTGAAATATGGCAGTTACATGGTGAAAAGGGGAAATAATTATTATATTACAGAAATGTTGTCAATAAACTCGAACTATCTCAACTACAATTTCTAACCATAGACGAAAAACATTGAATAAAATCTTATTAATTTTTAAATATTTAAGGATTTTCTATTTAAATTTAATTTAAATAGATTATATTAAATATTCAATTATATAAATTTTAAACAATTAGTTTAAATTTAAATTAATTGAAAATAGAGATTGAATTTAACTTTTTTCCAGTACATTAAATCCATAAAGTTTAAATGTAATTTATCTAATTTAATGAAATGTATTTAATTAATATAATCGTATCTGTTAGATTATAATAATTATTGTAACAAGCTGAATGGTTTTTTATTTACGCATCTCCAATTTCCTATTAGCACATATTTGGATGTCATCATTTAAGGCACAGTTGGAGAATTAATTGTCCAATATAATAAAAGTAGCTTTACACACATATATAAGAAATGGAAATACTTAAGATTAGAACGAGCTTAATTTTTATTATTTATTAATATTATGTATTTAAGAATAATATGTAATAATAATATTATTATTTAATTATATTATGTGAAACTTAAGTCATATTAATTTATTTAATGGTTTGAAGGATTACATACTGTGTGGATACCAAAATCCATCCTTGTAGGCTTATTGTCACTCCAGCATTAATAACTCCGAGGCAATCATCAAAAGTCATTACTATTTATAATAACTTATGTACGACTATACGGTTTATATACCATTTTACATTTATTTTTTACACTTACCACAACAGAAGCGCTTTCTATAAACTACTCTATAACACTGCATTCGCTTTAAAAATTCAATTTTATCTAATCTTCATCTTCTATAGTATTCACGCTAAATCTCTGTAACGCTTGTAAATTTTCGCGGCATATACATAAAGCACAACATAACGACCAATCAGAGTGTTTTCCTAGTAAAGCTACAGTTATCTAATATTTCTGCTATCTAATTTATCCCTAATTTCATCAATTTCCCACATTCCATTCTATTCCCGGATTGGCCAGCTTTTTTAATCTATTTTTAAATTGTCTACCAAATCTAAGCTGACATTTATTACTACGCAAAGCTAGTTAATCTGTGTGTTCAATTTTTTCAATTTGGCACTCAATTCTGATCAAGAACTACACATGGAATATTTTTGTAAAAGCAGATGTCATGACTAGTCCTGCATAATAATTATTACTATCATTATTTTCAATTCAGAATGCACCTTTTTTGTTTTCCACTATTACATGCTAATGTATTGGTAATTTTAGAATCTTGATTCATATTCTAAAATATAAGATATTTTTAGCTATATTACATTTATGGCCAATCCAAATAACTATTGGAAACAAATGCTACACAAATACATTGTTGAAATAAAAGCAGCATGAGGGACTACAAAATACATCTTATATTGTATATAAATTTAATGGATGGTAATTTCATGCAAATCTAAAATAAAATGAAAAAAAATTGTTTAAAAAGTTGTAAAGTGTACAGAAGTAAAACACATATTTAATTATAATGTAATATGTAGGCATATAGTAGAGTAAAATAAAATACGGCAAAAGTTCCACACCATAAAAGACAGCTTCATTGTGGTCAACACAGGTACACATATGTATATCTATATATATATGCAATTATAATTGAAACAACACATTTTTATAATTAATTAATTAAATTAATATGATTACACACCTGAAACTGGAAAAGAGAAAAGCCACACACAGATTATTTTTTAGAGATACACTCCCCTATTGGATAAAGTAGGATTTCAATAAAGTACGAAGGTTCAACATATGTAACTATGTGTAAACAATGTCTTCCTTAAATGTCCCATTTACATTTACATATATTTATAAAGTAATACAATAATATTGTGTAATAGGTAGTAGTCACACACTATACACGCTTAAGATGTAGTAACTTCGGTTACAAATATATTGGCACGAATTCACATAATCAATATCGTTATGCATATGTAAAGCTCATATTTTTCTCTGGAAAATAATGACTGTACATTGTAACAATAATATACATATATATATTTAATTTATATACTATTACATACACATATATATATGATAATAATTATTAATTTATAAATAAGTCGTTTTAATTAAGCCAGTTTTTTTTATAAACTCATATTTTTTCATCAGGATTATTAATTATTAGTACAAACATCATGAAGGATGAACACTCATTTTTAACACTCAATAATCATGGTAGATTTTACATATGAATTGGTAAATTTACCAATTCATCTCAACTATGTCTATGTAGTACACATATATTTAGAATTAATAACACTTCCATATTCATATTTCTCATTTCCGAAATCTTTGACAATCATTTACTTGCTATCCATATAATATATTTTCTTTTTATTTCTTTTGACATTGTAACATTTAATAACATTACTTTTTTTGAAATAGTAACATGTAACTAATCTTTATAGTTTCTTTTAATGAATTTAACTAATTCTGCATTAATTTCATTTATGACAAACTAAGTTCTTCTGCGTCATCTTCATACTCAATAACTTCGTTCACGACTTCATTGACACCTCCTCCTCCTGCGTGGTGAGCTTGGTCAACATTGTGGTGACTCCCGCCTTGGTGAGTTTCTTGTTCAATTTTATGATGGTTCGCACTACCAGCACCGCCGCCTTCCTGAGTTTCTTGTTCAATTTTATGATGGTGGGAATGCTCCACACTGGCGTCGCCACGGCTTCCAGTATGGCTTCCTTGATGGGAGGAGCTACTACCGCGGTGGCCATTTCGGTGCTGGTGACTGCTGTGATGACTCGGGTTTTCGTTTACATGACTACTACTGCTGCTGCTGTGGCTGCCATTGCGGTGACCACTATGCCCGTTTCGGTTTCTCCGGTGGTGACCATTGGTACTGTGATGGCCGTTGCCGTTGTTATGGTGACTTCCATTGACTTTATGATGCCCGTTCCTGTGACCATTCCGGTGGCCGTTTCTGCGGGAGAAGAGCATTTGGGATGAGATTTTTCGCTCACAATTTATTTGGAAATTAACTTTAAAATTTACTGATACAAACTACATGCAAAATAAATAATTTTCAAATTGTAATATTACGTGCATAAATAATTAGGATAATTACGTGGTAAACAGTACTTAATAATAATTGACAATTACGTGCAAAATAACTAACATTTCTAACTACATAGGAAAATAATTAATAACTATTTTACATGCGTGAACATTTCCGAAGAATAATTATAATACCCAAAAATAATTCCTGCAATTAATTACATGCACAACTTTACACAAATAAATTTAAAACCATCCATTTAAACCAAGCAATAAGAACGAAACGGTGTGCTTTTCCACGCAAATGATATAGAAATTAATGGAATAAATAAGAAAACAAAATATATTTAACAAGAAAAGTAGAAAATTGACATAAATACATGAAAAGGAAGAACTTGTGTAAAAAAATAATAGAACGAATACTCTATAAAAAGTGGTGAAACCATTAAAAAAATTTGAAGGCATATTCCAAAAGTTTTGGATAAGAAGAGAGTACCTTAATGAGGTAAATAGTATTGCTGTGGATGTAAACTTGTGCTTGGTTTCTTATTGTTTAGAAATTCCGTAAAGGTAATTATGTAAATAGGTACATTTTTGTGTAAAAAAGGCAGCAGGTTATATATTCTTTGTTGTCAAATATATGGGACATTTGAGAACAAATGGGACTTTGTGTGTACAAAGATTTGTAAGTATACCAAAATTTGTATCAAAAAGACTTTTTTGCTACAAGTCAATTATTAATTATAATAGTTATATGAAGAGGTAATAGGACGACAGGTATAAAGAGTACAATAACAACAACTTGTGCTGTGCAAAGCGTGATACGTACACACAAGTAAAGATAATAAAAAAGAGGTGAATGATGCAGTGCGTCCACTCGATTGGAAGGGTGAAGCAGCACTACTTTCGGAAACCAGAGGTTGCCACCATTCGCTGCATGAACAAGAGTAAATTTGTTCGGTAATAATTATGTTATTATTATAAAATACACACAACCATTTCCAAATCACACACTTTAAACTTCAACACAGAAACCTCAAATTTTGATTATTGTTAAATAATTTGTTTTTTATTTAATTTGATTAAATTCTATAATTTTTGTCAAATATTATAGAATTTCAATAAATTACACATTAAACTACGTGAATTCTTTAAAAAAAGAATTCACATGAATTATTAAATATTTACCACTTGATTGTTATATTTCTATAAAAATTATTCAAAGCGGCTATAAAAAAGTACAGAACTTACGTCGTGCATGGTCCTACATTAACCGCCGAGATTGCATTTTCATTTAGATTGACTGCCTGCTCATTGGGATCCGATTCCGTTGCTATTCGCAAGGAGTGGACGCAGCCAATGAAGCCATCGCCATACTTTCCGTGGGTCATTTTGATTGGATTGGGCAGCCCACCAATGTAAATATTTCCTCTGGTGTTCAAAGTCTGGGCGAGACCGGGACTTGCAGTGAACACAGGTTCGCCGTCGTCAACTACCAGGCTTCCTTCACCTGCTTTCAGGCGGACAACGACCTAAACACAAATATGTATTATTTATTTATTATTATTGAATTATTTACTTATGATTTTTTCATTATTTATTTATCATTCATTTATTTAATGGTTTTACCTAATTAATTATTTTTAAATTGCATAACTATAAAATCACCTTGTGCTTCTTGCCATCATTAACGGCTTCAGTGGACGTAACCAAACTTTCTCCATCTCCTAAATCCCAACGGAATTCGATTTTGCCTTCGTTCAGACCTACAGCTAAATAATCATCCGGATCAACTTCTGCGGGTGGCTGTCCGTGCCACAAAATCAAACCGTGAGGTGTGGTCGTGGATATTTCCAATGTAATAATTTCTCCCTCTGCTGGATTCGTATGGGGCATTAGAACACGGTCTAATTCCAAATATCCTTCGCCTCGGAATGCTACTGATTCGGTAAAATCTAGTTCTGCAAAGAATAGGTTATGATTCAATAGGTTAGAATTCTGGTTAATATTTACGTCATCTTTTTGGACAAATATAAGACGCACATTTTGAGATAACGACGATCATATGACTGAAAACAGAACAGAACAAAATCTTACTCTCTTGACAATCCTTTCCATGGAATCCCATGAGACAGGCACATTTATAGGTGTCCTCCATGGCGTGGCAAATGCCGCCATTTTTACAAGGTCTGCTGGAGCAAACGTCATGATTTTCACAGTGACGACCACTGTAGCTGTAGGGACACTCGCAGTAATATTCGTGAGTAGCGTTACTTCGGCATTTGCCATTGTTTACACAAGGATTTGCTCCTGCGCACTCATGAACGGAACCTCCGCAATTCTCTACATTGGCGCCTTCCAGGACCGATGACACCAGGTCGAGCTCCATTCCGGAAACAGCGAGCTACATTTGAGATAATCAAAGTTAAGTATTTAAAAATAGTATTTTGTATAATGGTTACTATCTGCAATACTATGACTGATTAATTTAAAATACGAGTGCAAAATAAAACAAAACAAATACAAGATGAATACAAAATAAATACAAAATAGTACAAACACACATTAAATGTGAAATTGTAGGGAAAAATATTTCAAACAATTACCTCAGAAACACAACCAGCAAAGCCTTTGCTAACTCGTAGGTGTGAATTTAACTGAAGTCGCTGCTTGTCATAGCCTCCCAAATACATTGGTGTCTTCAAGTTCAATCCTCTGGTCGTTCCAGGGCTCTTGCCTTCACTAACGTCGCCCTCAATCTGTAATTTTCCATCCTGGAGATGCCGTTCGAAGGCAATAGTCAACCACTCACCAGGGCGAACTTGTCTTTTGCTGCGAATAATAGCTGGTCCACTTCCCGTGTCATATTGGAATTCAACGTATTTGTCTCTAATGGCCAAGGCGGTGTAATCGCCATTGCCTTCCTCAGTCTGGGAACAGTACATGAGCAAGGCATCTGCATCAGTCTCAGGCTTGATCTTCATGGCCATTTTCATGGACTTGAGTGCAACTGGTGTGGGATAAGCTAAATACGAATCTCCACTGAAGGACGGCTCAATGATTATCACATCTCGTTCACATCGTACTCCGGTCTTGCCGAATGGACAATAGCAGTCGAATCCTCCAGGAACATTCACACATTTCCCGATTCCGCAAGCACCAGGATAGCAAGCTTGACCTGGAGTTTGACATTCTTCACCAGAATAGCCAGGTGGACAAATACAGCTGTAGCCGCGATTCGTTAATCCTTCTTGACAAATCCCGCCATTTTTGCAACTATTCAAACTGCAGGTGTCACAAGTTTGGACGCCTCGACTTGTCTGAGAGTCCCTGAGAAGTTGTTGTTTCTTTCCTCCGATCACTAATTCGCTAATACAACCAGTGAATCCCTTTGTTTGTCCTGCAAGACGGTGGATCGATCCGAAATTTGGAACTCCTCCGATATAGAGAGGTTCGATGAGGTCCAATCCGTGGAAGTTGCCTTTGATGCTTCCGAAAGCAGGAGCTTGATCATTGATAGTCATCGTTCCTTCTGTTCGGTCCCTGGTAAGTTTCACGGTTTGCCATTTTCCAATATCCACGGCTCGATCTCCACGAATGACTGCAGGACCGGATCCGACGTCAAATCGGAATTCGGGGAAGCCATTGGAAATGCCGAAGGAAACGAAGTCTCCAGTTCCATCTCGATGTTGGCCGTTGTACAGTAGGAGACCTTCATGTGCATAATAATCGTCATTAATTAAATCATGATAATAAGTGGATAATGAATTACTTAAATACACAAAATAATTATAATTTTTCAAAATTCATTTCTATTTCATCATCTATCATTTATATTTAATATAATCAAACCATTTCGATCTTCAGGCTTGAATGAAATTTCAATATCAAACTTCAAGTAAGCCTCTGGAAGTGTGGGGAGTGCCATGTAAGATTGTGGCGCTTGAGTGAATTTAGGAACGACGCCAGTTACAACTAATACAGTTGGGATGTCAACGGAAGTAACTTGATTGGAGGCGGAGCAGATGAAGGTACCGGCATCTTCAGGACTGACGTCCGGAATGGTCATGGTAGGCCCTTGAATCATGGCTCCGGTGGGTACAATTCCTCCTTGCTTATGCCAAGTGTAGACTACCGGCATGTCCAAATCCGTTCTGCAGTCCATGGTTACCGTGGATCCGTAAGGCGCCATTTTCGTTTCGATGGGCGCGGAGTTTTGAATTCGATCTGGATTTGCTGTTGGTAAAAATAATTCACGCTAAAGTACTATAAGTTTACTTTTTTGTTTACTACATTGTTGTTCTTTCCTATAAGCAAATTACACTACAAAATAAATTCATAATGAATACAAAATAAATCCTTCCCTATACTCGCGTTTAAAATCTTTGTCTGCGTTTCCAACTACGGCTTTAATTGATTGCACGTGACAAGTATGAAGACCAGTCAAAGTGGTGGGCACGTGTGGAGCACGGACTTAAAGCTAGTACAAAATAAATACAAACCTTGAATAGTCAAAGCATAATCTTCTTCATACTTCCCGCTCCTCGTGACAACGGTACAGCGATACACGCCGCCATTATCCGGCTCAACGTTGGTTACCCTCAAGATATTCCAGATCGTTTGCACATTCCTAGGCATGCCTCCTCTCACCTTGGACCATCGAATTTCCAGCGGCTGGACGTCCCCAGTGACGTCACACCGCACTTCCACATCCTCACCGACCCGGTACAAATCCCTATTCGGCATGATCCTTACCGCAATAGACTCAATTCCTAATTTTGAACGGAATCAGTCATTACACAGCATATTAACATACGACTTCGGAAAAGGGACGTGAAAAAAAACACATATAACCCCAAAACAAAAAACCTTGAATGATTCGACAACACACATATATATATATCTATAGTATAGAAGAATTTATCTTTAAATTATTGACACATATATTTCAAATAGTAAATTAATTATTATTCTTAATATAGTAAAAGTATATAGGTAGTAGATTTCGTTCCATTTTTTGGTTCACACAATTATTTACGATTATTTGACGATGATATCTTCATCTGGCAATGAAATGAAGGTTTAAAACTAATAAGGAATAAAATTCGGACAGCAACAACAATCATAGACACATTTATATATAAAGGGGATGAGGAATTTAATGCACATGCGCTGTAAAAAAGATTTGTATAGCAGCCACAAACAAAAATTTTAAGGCTATTTACAACGGACCGACAAAATACAAACATGTATGTACATATGTAGGAAATATTTATAGACAAAAGAGAAACTGTACAAAAATTATAGACAAAAACAACGCCACCACGTTGAAAACTCACATTGACAAAGCGAGAGATTGCAAATTGCCATAGACATATGTTGTGTGAATGTGAAGGCAACGTAAAAAGGTGAAGAGTATTATTACAAATATTAAGTAAATTAAATAGAGTGAACACACAAATATATACATATATAACACAAAATACAGTTATATAAATATGAAAAAATTATTCACAACAGAAATAGATGGAGTTGAAAATATTATTCACAATAGAAAATTATTCACAGGTTTTTGTGTTTAGTAAATGAGAGAGCCTTAACATAATCAGGGTTTCTCGCATCTGTTAATATTTACAACAAAAATTTGTAGGAAAATAGCCTGTGAAATTGGAATTAAAATAAAAAAGCAATATAAAAAGTAAGCTTTTTAAAATTCAAAAAAAAATATATTAAATAAATTCAAAATTATTAAAAGGCAAAGTAAATTAAAAATAAATGCAAAATAAATTCAAAAATAGTAATGAATTCAAAATAAATGATAAAATTTTTAATAAATTGCAAATAAAAAATAACATGAGTTATAGAAAATGAAAAAAAATACTGGTAATAAAAAAAAGCAAAATGAAAATAAATTTCCTACAAATTTTGAAGAGCCCCATGAAAATCTCAAGACTTTCCCCAAATGTCAGAGTTATGGTGTTGGTTACCCCTAACGTGCCGAGCTCCTCTGAGAGAGATAGTATTACTATGGGCTCCTTCGCAGCCAATTTCATCGGAGGCATCTAAACAATCCACCTCCCCGTCACATTTCTGTTCGTTGGGAATACAGTGATTTGCTTTTTCACATTTAAATTCGTCAATCTGACATCCGTCTGGACGCCGCGGGGCGGTGGTGGGAGAAGAAGTAGAAGTAGTAGTAGCGGCTAAATAAATTACGCAGAGGAGATTCGAAATTACATGCAACACTCGCTCTATTAATAATAATAATATAAATTTCACCAGTAATAAAATCAAATCATAATTTTTCAAGAGTTTAAAAAACAATTTAATTTGTAGAAATAATAATAATAAAATTAAGCAAATAATTATTTTGCAGCATTATATTAAACACATTTAAATTAACTGCCACTAATAAAGTAAATACAAATTTTGCACACACAAACAAATTTCTAAAAAATTCCACAAAAATTTTAAAAAAACATGCAAATTTATTATTATTAATTAAACGCTTTTCGTTAAATGTGCGCGACTAATTTTGGCGTGTAAAAAACGCCCGAAGAAATGTATAATATTAAAAATCAAAATGGCAGCAAAAAAATCAAAATGGCAGCAAGATAATTGAAAAATGTGAAAAACTGAAAAAACAAATATGAAAAAATATTCTCCACAAAACGAGAGCGAGATAAAAAGATTATTAACTGTAGTATATTATATATACAGACAGAGTGAAAAAAAATCTAGAAAATGAGAAACAAAATTAGTCCAGATTTGTAGCATTTTTATTATTAGCGCATAGCACAATTATATTGTTGATTTATTTATATATATTTATGTATTTGCAAATGTAATGTGTAATATGGTAATTAATAATAATTGTGTATGTTTTTTAAATAATAATAATAATAATGTTTAATTAATTGAAGCACTAATAATAATTAATTGAAATAATAATTTTAAGTGAAATGATGATTTCTAGGTAATAATAATAATAAAATTGATGAGGTCGAAAAGAAATCAAAATTATTTTAAAAATGTATAATATAGTAATCAATAATAATAATAAATGGTAAAGGCAAAACAAATAACAACTTAAAAAATATATTTTGTAAGATTTATACCAAATCATATTTTTAATGTACCTTAATGTGGAAATAATAACAACTTTTAGTAGTTTTCATAATTTTGTTTATATAAGGTGTTATGGTTAAAATTAATTATAATAATACATATATACCACCACCAGCAAAAACCAAATCAGGAGTTGAAACTAAAATATAAAGAGTTAAAATAATTAAATTAAAAATACAGAAATTAAAAATCTCATGCTAAAAATAATACCAACCGATTGTTTCAAAATACTTGTTTACGCAGCATTTAACGCGGAGCGTGATGATTATTGATTATTAAAATACATTTTGTGTCACACAAAATCAAACAAAAAAACAAAACACAGCAATAAATCAGTAAAAGTAAAACACTCAGGAAAAATATAAGCTCTATTATTAAAATTAGCTATATCATATTTAAGCTCTTATATTGGTATTTAAAACTAATAATAATTTTATAATCGTTAAGGTTAAACTACAATAAACTACGGATTTTTAGAGTAAAATCAAATTAACTATTTATACAATTACATACATGGTAATGATTATTATATATGATGCTTTCCTTTTGGTTAATTTTTTGTATGTAAATATATCTTCCGCCCATCCCGATGTACAACTCTCCAAATCACAACTTATTGTACAAGTATTCACAAATACAATATTAACATTAACAAGGATTAATATTAGTAATAATGATTAATATTTAATTATTTTAAGCTATACCTTACAGCCCCCCCCCCCCAAATATTTGTGTTAGTTTATTGTTAAGTGTTTATTACTAATATATAATAAATTTACACTTACACCGTATACAAATTATTACCGTATAGTTATTTCACTAATTTTTGGCGTGGATTGCATTTTCGTATCCGAATATTATTTTTATGAAGCGAAGTGTATGTATATATAGTAAAATTAGGTAGCGGATCATTTGAACTCCATATATATAGTTTGGGATGAGTTCAAAACTACTAATTTTCTTGAAGCTCTACTATTATACATACATACACATATACATGTATAATTATAGGAACTCTTGACATTTACCAAGAGAGTACAGAAAAAATGGGCTAAATTGGATACCTAATAGTAAAATGTGGGCTCACCTTCGACCGTCAAGTCTACAATGTCGGAACCTTCATCGGTTTCACAAACGTAGCGTCCTGAATCCGACATTTCTAAAGTGATAAATTTCAGAAGATTTCCAATCGGAATTGCAGTGTGGGGAAGGTCATCCGAACCCTCCTTTCTCCAAGTAGTTCGGCTTCCACTTGTGAGACAGAGGAGTTCGGCGGAGGAGCCGGCGTAGGCAGTTTGTTGTCGGGACTGTGGACGGGTAACTACAGGGCCACCTTGCGGATTCACAATTACTTCGGCCACGGATTCAGCAGTGCCTCCAGCATTTGTGGCGAGACATGCATATCGACCGGCGTCGGTTACTTCGATACCACGGAACTACACATTTAAAAATAAATAAATATATAATAATAAATAAATAATAATAATAATAAAATATAATAATAAATAAAAAATAATAAAAAATAATAATAATAAATAATAATAAATAAATAATAATAAATACTAATAAAAAATAATAATAAATAAATAATAATAATAAATACTAATAATAAAAACTAATAAAAAATAATAATAAATAAATAATAATAAAAAATACTAATAAAAAATAATAATAAATACAAATAAATACTAACAAAAAATAATAATACAAAATAATAAAAAATAATAATAAATACTAATCAAAAATAATAATAAACAAATAATAATATATAAATGAAAGACTGAGCATACGGTAAGTTGAGGTCCATTAACAATCACAGATGGAGGGAATGGTTGTCGATCAACCTTTGACCATGAAATAGTAATTGGCTGATCACCACTAGCAAGACATTCAATATGAACGACGTCACCTCTTCGTACAACTTGTCGTGGAGGTTGCAACACGATCCTGGGTGGAGCGGCTGTTCAAGGAAAAGTTTATAGGAATTATTAATTTCTTGTTCCCTAAATCTTCGTTACTGACACGCAGAACACACCAATAAAAAAGAAAGAAAGACAATGAAAATTATGAAACTTAATAGAGCAAAGAAAATGTATAATGTTTTACAATAATAATTATCGAAAAGTAGCATTTTGACCGTACAATCCCATAGTACTTCATTGGGACTAATAATAAATTGTTTCAATACGTTTACACAGATCAAGGGAAACTAACGTACAGGTTTATACAAGTATTGTACGTAAAAAAAGGTTGCAGTTATTTGACAAAATTTTCTAAAAGTGTACACGGACCAGACGAGAAAACATATAAAAAAATGTTAAATTAACCTTCCGAGTTCGAACATGTTATCACTAAATCCAAGAAAGAGAAGCAGCAGTAAGTAATATTAATCATAATTTCATGGCAGCATTATTTTTATTATTGAAAAAGTATAATAATAATGTAATTAAATCAAATTGAAATTGAGGTAAACGGCACTACCAGTTAATTTTTGAAAAAATTCCTTACTTCCAACAACGTCAAGACGAGCATCCACATTTAAGACAATTTGTCCTTGGCGGTTAGTTCCCGTGCACAAATATCGTCCACCATCTTGGGGTTTGACATCATTAATGTACAAACTGCCATCTCGGGACTCATAAGAGCTTGGCATGGCGCCCTTATCCACACGTTCCCAGTCGAAGTAAAGCTGATCGAACACTCCGACATTGTAAGCTGGAAATAGTTTAAATTTATTAAATTATGATTTCATAAATAATAAATAAATAATAATACAATAATTAATAAATAAATATAATAATAAATAAATAAATATAATAATAAATAAATAATAATACAATAATTAATAAATAAATATAATAATAAATAAATATAATAATAAATAAATATAATAATAAATAAATATAATAATAAATAAATA
>JAQGAK010002752.1:0-18272 GCA_034696945.1 Lipothrix lubbocki
AATTTCAATAAATATAAAATAAATTTCAATAAATATAAAATAAATTTCAATAAATATAAAATAAATTTCAATAAATATAAAATAAATTTCAATAAATACAAAATAAATTTAAATAAATATAAAATAAATTTCAATAAATACAAAATAAATTTCAATAAATACAAACTAAATTTCAATAAATACAAACTAAATTTCAATAAATACAAAATAAATTTAAATAAATGCAAAATCACTTCTAAAAAACATTGTTTATTTAATTTTTTTTATTGCTTGCACGATTGGCATTGCTCAGTTTATAAATAGAGCAAGTGTTTATAAATTGCAACTATAGACAAGCATGATATAGCCTACCTATATCTATAAAAATAAAATCAATACTTTTCTGATTGTTCAGCACAATTCAAGTTCTCTGCTAAATTGCTAATCGTAAGACTTTATCAATGTTTACATTTTGTCAGTCTTGTATCCATTAGTCATGATGATCGTTGCCAACTGACGACACACGTGCCGGCTCCAACCCTTTCTTCATGTTCATAACATACACAGATAAGCCAAAATAAACGGATGTGCTAAAATATCTCTAACTAAGAAAATATATTGTGAGCGCATAGATTGTCATCGACAGCAGGTTGCTCCGAGTGTATTAAATTCCCAAGGTTTTTACGGATTTTTTTCATTCAAATCTTCCATCAGCTAAACAATCTTCTCCTTGCAGTGTTGGTTTAAATAAAGATTACATTGAGATTCCTCTGTGCCGGCGTTTTTTCTCTTTGTCTTTTCTTTCCTGCTGCTGCTGCTGCTGCTGCTGACCTGATTAGAGAAAAGTATAGAAGGCAAAGTTCAATCTCGAAATAGTTTGCTCAGGGGATAATAATGCTTATTTGCACATGTATGTACATATGTATGCAGTGTATTGTAAAGGGAAAGAACATTTAATAGATACTTTTTAACTATAGAAGAATTAAAATATAAATACACTCTTAGTGATTTTTTTTTAAGTATTAAATGTCAACAGTTGCACAAAATCTTGGTTGAACCCTCGCCAAGTAAGTCAAGTCAAAACGGAGTGAAGTCAACTCAACATAAAACTCTATAGGGGAATATAAGCCGAAAGAATAAAAAGCACAAGTATCAAAACGTACCAACTTCTGTGTTGAAGGGATAGAAAATGATACTTTAGGACCCTTGATGCACTAATATACAAGTGCTATTTAGTAGTAATATTAACCCTTGTACATAACTTGAATTGTTCGTAATCTTTTCTTAAAAGAAATTCGATACCGCACGTTTATATTTATTATTCCTGATCCATCAATCCGTAGACGCCGGATTTGGAACCTTTAGGCAGGATTAATTAATATTTACATAAAATTTTCTAATTCCTTTATATAGTAATTACATATAGAAATATATACACTGCCTTATTTATTGTGTGGAAGCCGGAGATAAGATTAATATTATAGCTGTTGCAATATAATAATAATTTAAGCTATTAGCTCTTCTTCTTCTTCATATTATTTATTTTCTTGAAATTTGATCTGTTTTATTTGTGACTCAGAATCTGCTGATTAATAGCTTTCCCTTCATTCATTTATTAGACAGTTGGGATTTGAGATCCTAATTCCATTTAGCAATCAATTGTCAGTCAGTGCAAGTGTAAATTCCAATTCGTCCAATCCACCGGTTATTCATTCCTTTTAAGTGAAATTAAAAATATAATCTCCGGGTTCAAATTCCATCATTTCTTATTGATTGCGGTCTGTGAAATAAATACATCAAATTATTTCAGTGCAATTAAGATTATTTTAAAATTAATTATAAATTACAGCAATTAATAATTAATTGATAAATAAATAAACCTTATAACAAATAAATTAAATAATAAAAATAATAATACATAAATTCAATAATAAAAAAATAAAAAACCTAATAATCAATAAATAATAACTGAAATAAAATTACTCTAATACATTGCAGTGTTAATTAAAATAAGCGACATTAAGAAATACGAAAAAAGCAAGTTTAAAAATTTTGCGGGTTCATACAGGAAATAAAACAAAATGGCTCCTTTAAATCTCCATCAAAATCGCTACGCCCGAAAAGTCCCGCGCTTCCGAAAGCGTCAAACAACGGTGACGAGCGATGAAATGCCCATGAGTTACAAAATTGAAGGACTGAGACTTCATGAATTTCCCGTTGTTGGATTAATTGTCCATCCGAGGATTGTCCCCGGGTTCCATTATAGGTTTGTGGCTTTTTCTATGCGCACACATAATACATACATGCCTAATCCTGTTGTTTTAAGAAAGAATTTTATGCAAAAAATTTAATTTGGTCCTAATTCTCAATTTTACAGAGTCCGACCGCTCACCACTTCGAAATTCCTGTTCGGAGGTCATGCTCTTCAACTTTTGTCCGTCGGGCAGGGCTACGGAAAACGCATTACATTCAAGGCTGATGAAGGTGATAAGAATGGCAACAGGTGGGTCAAATTGTGTTAAGGAAAAAATCAAAATGAATCAAAAGCAAAAATGTCAATTGTTTCAACTTTTTCAAATAAATTTTTGTATTATTTGTTTATTATTCCCATTTCTTATTATTTATTTATTTTCATTTCTTATTATTTATTTTCATTTCTTATTATTTATTTTCATTTCTTATTATTTATTTTCATTTCTTATTATTTATTTGTTTCTTTTTATTTATTTATTTTCATTTCTTATTATTTATTTGTTTCTTTTTATTTTTTTTATTATTTATTATTATTTGCTGGAAGTATTTATTCCTATGTAGAAACTAAATTGAAAATAATTGATTGGAATGTAAATTTTTTGCAGTAATTACTTCTGGTCGGACTCCAGACCCGAAGGATTTGGTTTCGAACTGGAGGTCGTTGCTCCTGGAGACAAATTCACAATATACGATGCCACTCATAAGCGTATTGGCAACTGTGAGATTACTGGTAATAAGGTCAGTATTGGTGATTTGAATAATTAAATAATGTTCACTTTTGCATTAATTTTATGGTTTTATTTGCGTATATTAGATCCATGATTTTTTACATACATTTTTTGCATACATTTTCAAATTTAATTAATTTCAATTACTATATTTCGTAATTCCCCAGGATCCGCAAGAAGAGCAATCCCATTTACTTTGGCCCGATGGCACAATAGAGAAGTGGGTCGTTGTGCGACTTCATTGCAAGGTAAAGATCTTAGATCATTAGATCCCTCCATCCAATTATGTCCATATGCACCTACATATCATAGTTTGCGAACATTTTAGATCCTAATTTCATCATATAGGAAATGTCAAAGAAGGGATTATAAAATTGTAAATGTATGTTGATGAAGATCGAATCCGTTGAGGGAGCCGTGTCAACAAGTATAATCTCTGGGAATGCCATCGCTTCAAAAGCGAGTCGTGAGGCAACTTCCAAGTTAATCCGGATTATGAACTGTAGTTTGGATCAGACTCATCAAAAGGGATTAACTTTAGTGCCTGGTGTAGACTCTCACACGAGGCGGATCACAGTTTCTGGATCATCCGTCAGTGACGTTCCCGTGACGTACACCATCACGGGATTATTTCGGCATGAATTTCCTGTCATAGGTAAGTGCCGCTTTATTGTATGACACACATATCATTTCTTGATCAAGCTGCTGGATTCCAGGCAGGAGATTACAGAAGATTAAATGAAATACAAGATTTGTTGTTGGATCACATGAAATTCGTAATCTAAAGCGCGTGAATTATTATTTCTTGAAATCACATGAATTTCGTCGGATCACTTTCCCACGATAGCCAGCTATTTCCAGAAATTAATTAATGATTGCCGCAAGACCATTTGACTGACACACATTTATGATTGTTGAAGGGGCAAATATAACTATCTCCACAGTTGATTTTAATTTTGACAGTATTAATAATTTATTATTATATTTTATATAATTATATAAATTTCCCAAAGGCACATTTGTGGACAACCGAGTTCTCCCAAGCTTCCACTACATCGTCCGACCAGCCCACGCTAAGAATCCTTTATTCGGAGGGAAGGCTCACAAGCTTTTGAGTATCGGCCGGGGTTATGGGAAACGATTTACTTTCGAATCGGACTGCAGGAATGAGAATGAGCATTATTTCTGGAGCGACTCCTATGCTGAGGGATTCGGATTCGCTCCCCATGAGATCTTTGAAGGGATGAAATTCAAAATTTGCGCGGGTGCGGGTTGGTGTGAGGAACTTGGAATTGCGATTGTCAAGAAGGCGAACAAACCTCAAGTAAAAAATATATTCTACCCATACATAGTTACAATATTTTAAATGATATTTAGTTTTAGAAATTATACAAACTAATATAGAACACTATAATTAATATATAAAACTATTTACAATTGAAATCAAACTATTTATAGTCTCAAATTGCTGGTTGATCCATTATTTATTCTTCAATCATGCGGCTATAATCTTGTTGTTTCTTGTTAAACTGGTTATTCCTTTCAATCAACTTCATTTTCTTCAAATATTGAATCTCCACTAATATTGACACAAGGTTTCCCAGTTGGTTCCATTATTTCGAAGGGAAATTCTGATAAGTTTGTTTAACTTTATGCATTTACTTTTGGTGTATAATTTGTTATTTGTTCTTGTGGCTCAAAGGTCGAAATAGAGATGGTAATCCTGCCGAATGGTGGCGTCCTGAAGAGATTACGAGTGGAAATCGTCTGCTACCTCGAAGTTGGCACCGGGGTCACTCGGGCCGGTCGTGTCTGCGGCACTGTCGTCGTCATCCGCAAGGACATGAATTCTGATGCACGTGTTGAGCGCATAGAGAATCCTGGTCTAGACTCCCAACTCAGTCCCAACTTGAGACACATTCCTGGTGAAATGGTCTTCATTGCTGTCCACACTGTTTGACGAATATTTACTTTAGATTCAAATTGTACCATTCTACTATTTAGATCAAGCAAATATGTGTACAATACACATCTCCACAGTTGCTAAAATGCAATAAGAATGATTACAGCGTCCGAATATTATTTTTAGAGTTCAGAATGCAAAAGTGACTATCCCGTTTATTGTAACCATCGCAAAGACACATAGGCGGTATAGGAACTGCTGAAATATTTCCCCATACTACAACATGCAAGACTTATTATGAGCAGTAGTTTTCCAAAGCAGCAGCGAGATTTTGCTTCCCGTATAAATGCGCTATACTCATGACACATGTAAACACATCCGCCATGCTTTTAAACGAGATAGTCTGTTTTGCATTGGAATATTTGTATATAAAAAAATGTAAATATCTTGCTGTACCATAGTAATTCTTGCTATTGCTTTTTAGCAACTGTGCAGATAGTTATATTTTCCTCTTCAACGACAATATAGGTAAAACATTTATTGACGTAAATTTACCTAAATTGAATTTCGGCTTTTAAATTCTAATAATTAATCATTAGTAACAACATATTTGTTTTTCCCCTGTAAAATCTCTTCTAATGAGAAAATCTTTGAGTTCTGTGTCTGTGGATAACAGTAACAAAGATTATAATAATTAAATTATATTAATAGTAGTAACCCAATTTATTTCTGTAAATGAAAATAATTGTTTTGATTAACCTCGCAGTTCGACTGATAATGTTCATTGTTCAGCAATACGATCATCGTTTTTCTATTATTAATAATAAAATACATAGCGTACGTTTCTTATTAATTAAAGCTTATTAATCATATAGGAAATCATTTCTTAAAATTAGATCTATTTTCCACCAAACCCCTTCTGTATTCTGTGATAAGTAATGCATACTTTCTATATTCTATACCAAGTTTGCTTTCTAAAAAACGAAATTCTTGGAAGTTTTCCATCATTCTACAATCCTGGACAACTAATTTTAAAATAATTTTCAGACCATGGAGCAAACATAATCGTTGGAAAATTTCCAATTTACAATGCTTCCCTATAGTGGACTATAATGGGGATGGACCTAATGGAATAATTTTCAATTCCGACATATGTAACGGCGTTTGTATTAATCAGCTCTGAATGCACCTAAAAATAAAAAAGGAAAAGTGCATGTTTCCCTTGCCGGAATTCAGAAATAATCAGTTTGATTTATCATTTAATTTGATGGATTATGGCAGTTCTTTAACACTTCCTTAACTACGTAGATTAACTACTAAATCTTGACTTCAAAAACATATCGCTACTCAAGGTGCAGGGTGGGTTATTTTCATTGTTCTTAAATGCAAGATGGGTTATCTAGATTCATAGTATTACAGAAAAGGGTTAATTAATGAATATAAAAAGCAATGAAATATATTGAATTTGACGTTCCAAGGCATTTAAAATTAATAATTTTATTTAATAGAAACATCGTTGTGATTTTTGGAGTTAACCCATCTTGCATCTAAAATGATGGTAGATAACTTATATCTCTAGCATTTAAGAAAAATGGAGATAACCCGCCACCTTGCACGTCTATAGTAGCGATGTGTTCTTGCAACAACTATAGATAACGATTGATGACAGATTAATTACATCATTTCAGCCCCGCGTTTACAAATTGTGTGCTCCAATCGCTATACTAGAGGTACATGCAAGATGGGTTGTGTTAGCCACTATCATTTTAAGTGCAAGATGGGTTAACTCCAACATTCCTCACGACGTTTTCATTAAATCAAATTATTAATTTTAAATGCATTGGGACGTCAATTTTAGATTTTTATGCTTTTTATATGCGTTGACCCAAACCCATCTTGCATTTAAGAGAAATGGAGATAACCCATCTTGCAGCTTAAGTAGTGATATGCTTCATTAAACGACAACGATAAAAATCTGTAATATTTCAGGAGAGGTCACAATAACAGAATTCAAGTTGGTCCTTTCGTAGCCTTGAAATAAATAAAGTATAATTTTGTCTGTGGGCTATTAAGCTACTTAAGTTCAATGATTTATGTCAATTTATTTATTTTGTTTTTTAATTCAGCGAAATATTGCGTTGAATACATGTCAGCAATATTAAATTGGTAAATTCATTACGAGACGCAAAACTCGCGTGAGAATCAGCGCTGACCCTTTAAGCTTTCTAGAGAAAACGGAGCTTAAAAATCCCGGAAAATTATTTTCAATATAATTTATAATAATTATAACACTTGATTTTATTGTTTTTCATTAACAAATCTAATAACTGTTTTGAAGCCAAGTTTTGTTAAATAAAATATTAATTAAAACAAAATAAAAAATAAATTCAGGGGGTTTGTTGACCAAAACAACGGCTAACCACCAAAAATAAACATTTTAAACATGAAGTTCTTTTTAGTTTTAATGTCCGCCATTTTATTTGCTGTTAATAATATTAGTGTAGTAAATAGCTGCAAAAGACAAACTTCGGCTGGGAAGGTAATTAAAATCCATTCCGATCATCCGGATCCCAGCCCTAGTCCAACAACGAAAATTTCGGAGGATCTGGATTTTAAATGCAGGGATGAGTCTGGGGAAAAAAAAGACTGGTAAATTATTAGGATTTATTTTTAAAAAGTTTGGTTATTAATTTTTATCAGTATTAATATTTATTATTGTAAAAAATATTGGAAAATTAATAAAAAATAATTTTTCAAAAATACAAAATAATAAAAACCGTTTAATTTTTATTGCTTTTAAAGGTTCATAGCCTATAAACTAGCAAAAATCAAGGATTCGTCCAACCAACTCGTAAAATCGGGCTTGTCTTACGCATTTTTAACAAATGGCGCCTCCGACAAATGGGAACTCTCCAGCCGCAGCATTGGCAGTTCAGATTCAATTGTTGGACAAAGTCTCCAGCCATTATTCACTTTCCCAGAAGGTTTCGCTTCGACGAAATTATTCATTCTGTACAACGACCAGCCGCCGAATCGGACAGCAGCTTCCTACAATGGTCATACAAAAGGCCTGATAATTGCGAGTGCCACCGGCGGAATCTGGCTTCAGCATTCCGTTCCCAAATTCCCGGAAACAACTTCTTTCCGTTATGCATATCCCTCCAGTGGGGAAAACAATGGTCAGATGTTTTTCTGTGTGGCTTTGTCGCCAGCTGGCATTGAAACTATCGGAAGTACATTGCTGCATACTAAACCAATCGTCTTCGAGCACACCATGCCTCCTGAGTTGAAAAAGATGTATCCGAACTTGGCGAAACTTGTTGATAAGAAGAGAAAACCGAGTTTGGCGGCTTCGAATTTGTTTTCAATAGCAGAAAATGGATTGAATATTACGATTTTTGCAAAGGGACCCAAATTTGAAAAAGGTTTTTACAAAATTTTAAAGGATATTTTTAAATAGTTCAAAATTTGATTAATTAAAGAATTTAATTTAATTTTTAATTAAAAAATTAATTCACAAAAGAAGCAATTTTTTTTAAATTATCTAAAAAAAATTAATTAAAAACATTTAAAAAGACAGTTAATTTTAAAAAAAACAATTTGTAAAAATCCTGTAATTATTTCAGAAATTTACTCAGACTGGATAGCCCCAAAACTGAAGTCAAATTTGAAAGTCCAGTCCTGGCTGAACGGAGTAAATTCCATGGATTCAAATTGCACTCAGCAATACCAGGTTTTCAATATCGAGGCCAAAAAGCTCGATCGTCATGCCTTCTCTACCAAGAAGGATCATTCAAAATGGGCGATCAGTGATCAAGGAAAGGTGACCTGCATTTCGGACTTGAATCGGATGGTTTGTTTTATCCTACTTTTGTATTATAATATTTTATTACATTTTCTTTGCAATTTAATTTTTAATCTATTATTTTCCATTTTAATTTATTTCTCGTTCGTTTGATACAATTTCATTTGAAATTCAGGAAAGCCAAAAGTCCCGTGGCGGCGCTGCCGTTTGCATAACCAATGAGAAAATTTGGGAATCCTTTGATAAGGCGGTGATCGATGTTGAACCATGCAAACGGCCTCGGCAAATTTAAAAAAGAATTTTTCACATCAGATTACTTGAGAATATATTTATTAACATTATTTATTATCATTTAAAATGCTAATTTCATTATTAATTGATTTAATGTTATTTTTGAAAATTATTATTATGTAAATTAATTATTTATTAAGTAATTTTTAGTTGATTCATTTTATTAATAATAATTATAATTATTCATGTTGTATTTCCTTCTACGACAATAAATACCATCATTCATCATTATAAATGTGTGGTTAATAAATATGGAGTGATCGTTTTAAAATTAGATCAGGTTACATTTAAAATTGACGTCAGAACGATTTACTTTTGCGTCCGCAGACTAAAATAGGATAAACGTAAATCCTGCGGTGACAACTTCATTGTCATTTTACACGTTTGCATGTGTTTGCTATTAAAAATCTATAGTTTAGTCGAGCATATTTGGAATTCGCATATGGTCCAATTATAATAATTATTTTATTGGATCCATTGTAAATCTAAGTAATATAGTATATAATATGGGAATAACATGGAAAAAGAAAAGTTGAAGTGAAATTCCATATCCGCAGGCCTGCCGTGTTCAAATGATATTCCCTACAGTCAACAGTTCCGGCTATTACAGGTACATATTTGTGTACACACATCCATAGTTCACTGTGTCTGTAAGCCAATGAACGGAGAAATATGCGTTGGAGTTTTAATTAATTTAGTGCTTTTCGTGCAGCCTAATAGCTGATTTAGATCCAAATATTATGGAACATAAATATTTGGTGTCACCAAAAGCACCAGCGCACCTTTCGTCATACAGCGCCACCAGAGCGAATTCCGACAAATTCCGACCAGCAGAGACGCGAAACGTTGAGTAAAAAGACTATTTTGATTTTCAAATTTTGAACAAAATTTAAAATCATATATTGATTCAATATTTATTTATTATTTAATTCTTTTAAATTATTTATTTACTATTTAATTATTTTTATTTATTATTATTATTTTATTATTTACGTGGTATTTTTTCATCATTATTATTTAATTTATTATTCTTCCATTAATTTTTATTCACATATTATTAGCATTTCTTGCATATAATAGATGTCGCTGCATAACAAAATCGGGTAAAATTGAATTCGGCGCCAATGATATTGATCTGCATAATTGGATAACATTAGAAGATATTTTCACAATCCTGCTGGAGAATAAATGGCGCTGGACATTGCTCGCTCTATGTTTGGGATACTTTGGATCTTGGGCATGTGAGATTAGAAATGATAATGGTTTTACATTTTGGCACTAAATTTAAACAATTTAATTTCCAAAACGTCTAACCAATAATTCATCGAATTTCCCGCCAGTTTTCGCATTCTGTTACTACGGAATCCTCTGGCAGCATGGCGACATCCACAATTTTGAGACACCAGGCTGGAAACCTTGCATAACTGGTCTATCATCCTTCGCCTCCGTCTTTCTATTCTCCGTGGAAACGCAGCACACGATTGGCTACGGATATTATCACCTCAGCGACGAATGTTCCCTAGCGGGAATTACGCTTTGTATTCAGTCCATTGTTGGCGTGGTCTTGGAAGGACTTCTGGTCGGTCTCGTCTTTGTCAAATTAGCTCGGCGTCGGAAACTCCAGCCCAAATTGATGTTCAGCCGGAATGCGGTGATCTCCCAGCGCGATGGGAAGTTTTGCTTTATGTTTAGGGTTGGTAACGCTAACTCTAAGGTGAATTTGCTGGATTCGAATATTCGCGCTCAAATTATCCGCACGAAAACTACGAGGGAAGGGGAAGTGATCAATTTCTTTCAGGAGGAACTTTTGGTATGAAGTTTTAAAAAATTTAAAAAATAAAAATAATTCACAAATCAATAAATAATAATTTAAAATTAGTCAAATGTCAAATCGGTTAGTTTTAATTTATTTTCTATTTTTTTACGACAGGTAAGCGGGAATAACGGCAAGCCTGGCAGTATCCTATTATTCTGGCCAACGACAATAATTCACCAAATCGACAAGAACAGTCCGCTCTACAACTTTTCCCCAGCTAACCTCACATTTTCCAAGGAAAACAATTTCGAGATAATTGTGGTGCTGGAGGGAATAGCGGAATCTACGGGTCTACGGGTCCAAACTCGAACTTCCTATTTGCCATCAGAAATCCTCTGGGGATATCAATTCAAAGAGCTCCAAACTATTAAATGCGGGTCGTCCGGTGAGCGTGTACTTGACTACAGCCGATTTCATGAGTCCCGTTCAGTTGTTACTTCATTTTTGAGTGCATCGGAGCTCGACACTTATATTGAAATTGTTTAAAATGTAAAATAATAAATTCAAAAAGATATGGAAATAAAATTGACGCTCAAATACGGAAATCTCTATCCTTGCCGTTGACATGCTAAAAAGCAATAAGAATGACTATACGGCCCTACAAGATATTTCAGAAATGTTCCAATGCAAAACAGACTATCTCGTTTAAAAGCATGGCCGCTGTGTTTACATTGTCATGAGTACAGCGCATTTATAAGGGAAGCAAAATCTCGCTGCTGCTTTGGAAAACTACTGCTAATAAGTCTTGCATGTTGTAGAATGGGGAAATATTTCAGCAGTTCCTACCGCTTAAGTGTCTTTGCCTATGGTAAATAAACGGGATAGCCCCTTGTGCATTCTGAAAATAATATTCGGAAGCTGTAGTCAATCTTATTGGACATTTTAGCAACTACGTGGAAATAGTTGTAATTTGCCTCTTCAACGACAGCCTACAATGAACCACTTTAGTATAACAATGCTAATAATACATAGTCGAATTATTGATTTCTATTTAATTCCGTGATGCAAAACAATTGGTGATCACTACCGCGAAGCCTGTGTCCCCATATGTGCATTATTTGCACTCACCCTAAATGAGCAATTACGGATGTCCTTAGGCCATTTCACAAGACCTAAATACTCGTTTAACCATTGGATTTACAATGTTAGAGAGGATTTTACCATGAGAGACAACTCACAAAAGCTCTAACAACAGAGATTAATAGAGAGAGATATGACAGTAATAGAGATTAGCTCCTCTCCTAAGAAAATCAATTTGGATACAGTCGCATCAACGATACCCGAAGGGGCGTCTCAGGATTCGTAAGATTGTTCGACTATTATTCCTAAAATATGAAACTATTTAGACAATTGCAAACTTTTATTAATTTAGAATAGGAAATACAGTGAATTTTTAAATTAGTAATAAATAATAATAATTAAAACAAATAATAACAATTAATAATTAAAGCTAATATTAAACAACATAAATCTAAAGATTGTATTTTTTTAAATAATCACAGATGTCGCAGCATTTCCAAATCTGGGAAAGTTGAATTTGCCGCCCACGATGATTTGCACGGATGGATTTCATTGGAGGACATTTTCACAATATTACTCGAAAATAGATGGCGCTGGACGTTGCTAGCGCTTTGTTTGGGATATTTTGGATCTTGGACATGTACAAATTAATTTTTCAAAGTTTAGACAAAAAATATAAAATTAAGAATATTTATAAACTGGGATTGTGTAAATATTTTAAATTTAATTCATATTTTTATTAATTGATAATTAACACTTCATATAGTGCATATTTTTTAAATCTCCCACCAGTTTTTGCGCTATCCTATTACGGAATTCTCTGGCTCCACGGGGACATCGAAAATTTCGAGACTCCCGGATGGAAACCTTGCATTACTGGAATTTCGACTTTTGCTTCCGCGTTTCTATTCTCCGTTGAGACTCAACACACGATTGGCTACGGATATTACCATTTGAGTGACGAATGCTCAATCGCCGGAATTATTCTTTGCATACAATCGATTGTAGGTGTGGTCCTGGAAGGACTTCTGGTCGGTCTGGTCTTTGTCAAATTAACGCGACGAAGGAAACTCCAGCCGAAATTGATTTTCAGTCGAAATGCTGTGATCTGCTTGCGCGATGGAAAGCTTTGCTTTATGTTTCGGGTCGGGAATGCTAATCCGAAGGTAAATTTGCTAAATGCGCATATTCGCGCTCAAGTGATTCGAAAGAAATCGACGCGGGAGGGAGAAGCAATCAACTTTTTCCAGGAGGAACTTCTGGTGGTTTTTAAAATTTAAAAATTTACAATATTAACTAATTATAAAAACTATATTAATGACTATTATATTTCACACCAAAAATTTTTCTCCAATTTGCATCAGTTTTTATTAATAATTTAAAAAAAATTTAGTGCTGATTTTTTTTTTATTTTTTAAAGATAAGTGGCAACAATGAAAAATCCGGGAGAGTCCTTTTATTCTGGCCGACGTCAATTGTCCACGAAATTGACCAAAAGAGTCCGCTCTACAATATTTCCCCAAGTGATTTTGCCGTTCAAAATGAAAACAATTTCGAAATAATCGTCATTTTAGAAGGCTTCGCTGAGTCCACTGGTCTACCACTTCAAGCTAGAACATCTTACTCGGTCTCGGAAATCTTATGGGGATTTCGGCTCGAAGAGCTTCAAACGATAAAATGTGTTTCTTCCGGGGAGCGCGCTATTGATTACGCGCGATTCCATGAGTCTCTACCCGTTGTTTGTCCATTGATGAGCGCTTTGGAAATTGATAAATATACGGAAGTTGTGTAGGAGTTTGAAAAGTTAATCATTTTTTTCTTTCAAAATTTTACTTTTTTAAGCCCGACATGTAATTTATTATGGTATTGTGAGAAATATATTTTTACGGATCCTTCTAAACTCATGGCTGATTGTGAGCCTTATTTAAGCAATGTTTTTGCTCAACTTATGGTCATCTTTATATCCTTGTCCTATACCCTTGAAACAATCTGTGATCATCACAATAATTACTCATTTGATAATCTGTTTCATTTATTTAAATTGCTCACAATTTGATACACTTGAGCTTCAATTTAAAATAAATCTTTAGTGTATCTTTGGACTGTCACACGTGTTATTGCATTGTTATTCCAATTTATTGCATAATCAATACCATCCATTTTGCATAAAAAGGTTTACCAATTTTTTTTGAATAATTTATTTTATTTTTTATTCGCAAATTTACTTTTTTTCCCAGTTGAAAATTTATTTTATTTTTTAATTGATTGTTTAATATTTACTTATTATTTAATTACTATTTAATTATTTAACATTTTTTAATATTCAATTATTAATTTAGTGTTCAATTAATTAATATTTTTTTATTTATTTATGTTTTTTATTATTTATTTTAATTTCGTGTTTATTACATGGGAATATTACATTAGATACGAGGATTCTCAGTAGTGACAATAATTTTCACCCGGTAATTTTTCACCTAATATTTCCTTATGTATGTACCATGTACACAAGACTCAAATTAAACATTTGTGGAGTATGAAATCAATTTGTACTTACATACGGCATGTCACGCTTGAGTGCGTTGTTATTGCGTGGTGCAGATGCCCAATTAATCATATCTGGGTAGGCAATTCGGTTGACACAACTGTTGAACATCTGAAAAGTGCTCGCATACAATACTATTGGAGTAATTATTTGCAATAGTTTCTATTAACAATTTAAGAGTATCATTATTTTAATTCGCAAAAATTTACAGGAAGAAGCAATATGGAAGAAATATTATGTGCTCAGAATTCTGATGACGTTAAGTTTGGCAACAAATCTCAAGTCCAGGTTGTCCCTTTGCAAAATCAGACCGCTGCTTATAAATACAGGTGAAAGTTTATGAATTAATTGGAAACTAAACAGTAAGTTAATCATATTTAGTAATAAATAAATTATTAAAATATATAATAAATAAATAATTACAATACTTTTAATAAATAAATAATTAAAATAATATGTATTTATTTAATTTTGTATTTACTTATATGCATATTTAATTTCTAGGCCAGTTCCTCTAGAAGACAGAAGTACTGAAGAGACGGATTCTATCCTGTCAACCTCCGGACCAGATGACCTGCAAGTACGAATTAGATCGGTCTCCAATATTGCCCTAAAATCATTACCAGCATCTCCAATGTGTGTCAAGCAAAGTAAAAAGTATGTATGGCAAAAGCCGGGTTGTTGTTTCATATTATGTATTTACAGTTGTATTGGATTACATCCCCTGGAATTTATTTTTTAAACTTTTCTAAAAAAAATCTAGGGACGAGCGATGCATGTCTAAAGACGGGGAATGCAAACTCCGCGCCAGAAATACTCGAGGTCATGGGCGGTGGCGAGTGTCATGGGAAGCCATTTTCACTTTTCTTCTGGAAGTCAAATGGCGCTGGACATTCTTTGCGCTCTTCTTCACATACTTTGCTACTTGGACATGTGAGCAGGATTTTGACAATAATTATTATTGGACTTGTATTTAAATTATTTATTTAAATTATTTGTTTGAATTATTTATTTATATTTAAATAATTTGCAGTTTTTGGTCTAATTTGGTATGGAATCGCTTGGCTCTACGGTGACCTCGAACACTTCGGTGAAGCCGATTGGAATCCTTGTATAACCGGAATTCACAATTTTGCATCCGCCTTTTTATTCTCCTTAGAAACTCAGCACACTACCGGTTTTGGATTTCACGAGCCAAAGGATGACTGCACAGTTGGTCTGATTTTACTTGGCTTTCAGTCCGTCCTCGGCCATTTGTTCGAAGGCCTCCTCGTCGGTCTAATTTTCGTCAAAATGTCTCGGGCGAAGTGGCGTGGGGCCAAATTGATTTTTAGTCGGAACGCCGTGATTTGCTCGCGAGACGGGCAGCCCTGCTTCATGTTTCGGGTGGCCAATTCGCAATGCAAGACAAATATTCTAGAAACTCATATCCGAGCGCAAATTATTAAGAAGAGAACGACGAGGGAAGGGGAAGTCATTCATTTTTTCGAGGAAGAGTTTCAGGTTTAAAAAAAATATTTTTTATGAATTTAAAAGTTTCCAAAAAATTTAGCAAATCCAAAAAAATTTCTAACATTATTTTTGAAATTGGTTAGATAAGCGGAAATAATGCAAAAATGGGGAAATCCTTCTTATTCTGGCCAACCACGATGGTCCATCAAATCGACAAGAACAGTCCACTCTACAATCTTTCCCCTCTGGACCTCGCATTTCCAAATGAAAACAATTTCGAAATAATTATTGTCCTGGAAGGAATCCTTGAATCAAACGGTCAGCCGCTTCAGGCCAAAACTTCCTATTTGCCCTCAGAAATTATTTGGGGTCATCGGTTCGAAGAACTTGGGACAAATGATAAATCGGGATCTTCCGGAGATCGGATCATTGATTATTCGAAATTTCACGCGACGGTTCCCGTCAATGGGAAAATCGATTTTAGTGCGGTAAAAGTTTAAATATTCAAAAATTTTATTTCATTTTTAATTAAATTATTATTTTTAGAATTTTCCTTGTACAGAGATTTAGGGCAATAATTTATACAAAAGGAAATAAAAACATTGGTGACAATGAACAAATTGATTCAGTTTTGGAATTTTATTTTTTGACATTTCGCATGTGGATGAAGTACATTTTTACCCCAAAAAACATCATTTTAAAATTCCTATTTTGACTACGAAAGCTAAATATTTGCAATTTTTCATTAATTGCAATTTTAGTTAATGAACTACAATAATTAATTGCTGAAGTAATTTATGAATTATTTTTGAATAAATTGCGATTGCGAATTTGAAAATTCGCTGTGTGCTTTAGATTTTTTTTTAAGCAATGAGAATTTAAAAGTGACTACAGAATATTAAAGAACGACTAAGATTTTTGAGAATTGGTTTTAATAATGTTCAAGAAGCCCGACGCTGGTAAAGCTTGACCTCGTAGGAATCGCCTGTCTCGGCGTCAACTCTGTCGATCATGAGAGCAGACGGATGACCTGATGAGCTAAATCCTTCCGCCCGCTTTTTCTTCTGAAAATGGAAACAACACGGCCGAAAGAGCCTGGTCCCGCATTTTATTATGCATTCGTCCCCACAAGCCCGACAGTCAATCCCTTTCGAGCCCGGCGGAGCCGAGAAGTCCATTCCTTCGAGCAAAATGTCCAGGTCACCGGTAGAGGACAACGCTGGAGTTGACACGGCAAGGGTCCACAAAATCCCCGCGAGGATCGAAAAACCCGCTGTTATAAATTAAATAAATTATGACATTCAAAATTTGCCGTAATTTATTGAAAATTTACCAAAATTTATTGAAAATTCACCAAAATTTATTGGAAATTCACCAAAATTTATTGAAAATTCACCAAAATTTATTGAAAATTCACCAAAATTTATTGAAAATTCACCAAAATTTATTGAAAATTTACCAAAATTTATTGAATTTACCCAAATTTATTAAAAATGTACCAAAACGTCTTTGTTAAATTGTCAAAATAAGATTGCACAATAATTCCAAGTACAAACTATTTTAAAATCTTCGTTAAATCTAATTTTTTAAACCTGCCGGAACAAATTTGTTTTTACTCACTCATTTGAGATGCTGATTTGATAGTCTACAGATGACAAATTTCAGAATTGAAGATCCCAGATAACTATTTTAATGTATTTCTTGACCTTGTCTTTCTCAGCTCCGAATAAGAACTGAAATCTGAACCATAGAACGTCTTCGTTTTATACTCTGATCCTATAACGTCAGAAAATAAAATAACTCCCCCGTGATTTTGCGAACGACATTGCCTCCGGGGGGAATCATGGATATTCCTGCAGCAAAGCATAGAATTTCCTGATCCGGATCACAAATATCACACTGACTCGAAAATAAGTCCCACGAAATCTCAGAAGGGCAACGGGATTAAAAGTTATTGATAAGACGTCATCATGATTTAATTAATCAATTACCAAATTGACGTTTTCGTAAGCGTGAGGATTTCCCAGCAAATTATTGTTGCTTTTGATTGGATAATATTGCTTACGCCCAATTGTTTGAAAAACTTCAAATTTTCAAACATTATTTTAATATTTATTAACACTACTCATCCATTTATTAATTTATTATTATGTAATATTTTGTTTTTTATTATTATTTGACAAGATTAATGGTTTTAATCTGACAAGTTGAATAAGACACCTTGCAATTTGAATTGGGGAGCAACGAACAGAAACTAAAGTAATAAATGTACAAAACAAAAATAAAATAAATAATTAATAAATTATATTGCATAGTAATTTAAATAAAATAAAATAAATAATAAATAAAATTAAATAAAATAAATAATTAATAAATTATATTTCATAGTAATTTAAATAAAATAAAATAAATAATAAATAAAATAAAATTAAATAAATAGTAAATAAAATAAAATAAATAATTAATAAATTATATTTCAT
>JAQGAK010002753.1:0-18270 GCA_034696945.1 Lipothrix lubbocki
TAATTTTTCTCTTCTTCCAAGCAGCATCAGCATGTTCAATCCATAGTAAAAAGAGACTGACAAGAAATACGATCCAACATGCTATACATGTAATTATTACCCAACTTAGATCTGGCACATCGAGAATTATTATATCTTGAGTTTCGGTGCACTTTAAAGGTGAACTAATGATGCATATAGGCCAGGTGTCTAAAATACTATTCACTTCGGTTCTCTAATCTCCACGCGTATTTTTTATGCATGCCTTTTAATCAACCTAATACACATTATAACATTTATAATTATATGATAAGTGGAAAAAATTCTCTTGACTTCTCTTTTTCCTACTTTTCTTGTATAAAAGCTCAGTTAAGTTAAATCTCGGTGCAATTAGATTTAGCAATGGCAGGTCCTAGAACATGTTTAAACAAATTATAAACTTAGCTTCTATCACTATTAAAGTAATAACTTGTACATGGTGTGAATTACCCTGGGTGGCCTATGTTTTTGCTTTTCATGCACATTCAGTTTTCAACAATTATTTATTTTACGGAAAAAATACCTTGCCGTATCTTTTGTATTTGTACGTCCCCAAAGAGACACATTTAAATAGTATGTATTGCTGTGTTTGCGGTAAAAATTTTGAAGAGGAGAAATTATTAAACAGTAGTTTTACATATTATATTTACATTTGGCAGATATCATATAAAATTTGCAGTTACTGCAATGATGTTCAAATTAATCCAGAATTTTCCACGCATCCAAATTCGTTAGGTTGTGGATGCCTTATTCCTGACAATGAACCAGCCAGAATTACACAGTGAAAATGTGACAAGCCTTACCTCCTCCCAACAACTCTCTTGCTATTCTTGCAGGCGGTTTTGGCTCTCTCATACAAGTCAAGTGTAATTGTACAAAGTCAACGACAGACTTAATGTTATTTAGACTTATTGCTTGAACATCATATAAGAAAAACGTTGACCGTAATAGATTATAAAAATAAAAATTTATATATAAATAAGCAGTGCAATGCTTTAGATTTTTTTGATGTACACCCACATGTACCCCATATACATGTCATTTAATTGACGGATCTAGAGATTATTATAGTTTTTTAAACGGACAACATACATTGTGTTTTTATTGCTTTGCAGTTATAAATCTGCTTTCTGGTGACTTTTGCCCCGAAGCTGTAGGATGCGAATGTAAATAAATGTCTAGCTCAGACTGCTGTTGTTTATTCAATCAACATTACAGAAACAATTTAAATTGGTACACAACATTTGCAGAGTATGGTCAAATTAAATGTTGTTCTAAAAACTTATGTAAAGCTTTCGGGATTTTTCAACCAGGAACTATAATACGTTATAACCAGTATTTGCTCTGGGATCAAATAATTAAATCTCATTCCTTCTGTCAACTTTGCTTTGACGAAGCTATGCAGATCAAATTTTTTGACTGTTCATGTATTAATTAGTTCAGAGACAGCCTACATCCGTCCACCGAGTGAATTATATTCTCAATGATTATTTGCTAACGCTGCTAAATATGGAAGACGAATATATAGATAGATACACTAATCCTTCAAATGGGCAGGTCAGCAGTTTATTTCAAGGAGATTTATACTGCTTGGGTGCAAGCCATATTTACCTAGTTGTATAGTAGATGTATCAATTGAGTATACAGCTTATAGACATAAATACTATCTAGAGCATGCGATTTGTTGTGTATGTTATTCAAAAGTGATTACAAACAAAGACATAAATACATATTCGTCTATGTGGCTGCACAGACTGGCTAGAGAACGATTTAGAACGAACCTAACAATTTATATTTTTTGTAATGATATGCTGACACTGTAAAAATGGAATACAAGAATAGACAAGAATATACTAATCCTTCTAATTGGTTGCTTAATTGCTTGTTTCCAGAAGAATTTCTTCAGCTTTTCCTTCTTCTCATGAAGCCCCTTCGAGCGGACCTTTCCTCCTCATCAGCAACAACCTCCTCCCACCACAAACCTTACACATTCACATTCTCTATATGAAAATAAAAGAAAATAATCAAAAATAGCCCCAAGAGTTTTAGCGAGATTGAATTCAACAGTTATTCACAAATTTGGAGAATTTTATTAAACAGGTTAAAAACATTCCGATGTTTGAAGAATATAGAGGACAAATAATCAATTTTACTAAAACTATATTAATGTATTTTTCAACTACAATTTATTTATGCTACAATTTGGAGGAATTTCTTTTGCTACAATAAGGAATTCCTTTTGTAAATATTTTGTGGAATTTATTTCTTCCGTCTTTGTTGGGATTATTCTTCACAATGCTTCAAAATTAATCCAAACAAATACGAAAGACCGAAATTCCCCAAAATATTTACAAAAGCATTTTTTGTTCCAGCAAAATAAATTCCTTAAAATTTAAATTATTTCGTCTAGCTAAGAGCATACGGTTAAAATCTCAAAGAATTTATAATATGTTATGGCAAATGCGCATTCAACAATTTAAACACATTCTACATAAATTTAAATAATATAACATAACTACACGAAAAAAGATAGACCAACCTTATTTAAAGTTTCATGCTTTGGATAACTTCTGCTAAATTTAATCAACGCAAATATAAAATGAACAGAATGGCTGTTCATTTTCAAGTTTCCACTGTCCCAGCTTAGGGTATTCACTTTAGTTCGCGTTTAATTTAGTCGAAAGCAATATTATAATAGAAAAATATTTGTTGGATGAGAAAAGAAGACCTTTGTTAAAACTTGTCGCTTTTAAACTGAATTCTGCTGGATCAAGCAGAGCATAGCTCTTAAATATAGCTGCGGGGATTCGGGATTCCCAGAATCCTAACCTTTACTGGCTATCCGTCGCTATCATTATCTTTTTGTGAACCTATTTTTCATCCACATATCCTGATAGTAACGTATATTATTGTGTGTACAGTGTACAATTACTTTTTATTAGAAATTACGTCAGTAAATATTAAACATTTCTAAAAATACGAAATTGCAATAAATTGTATTATAATTCAGTTGAAAAAATGGAGAATGTTTCAAATTATTATTTATTGGGAAAAAACCAGGGTGGATGATTTTTTTGATTTTTTTAAAAAAATCAAAAAAATCAGATTCATTTGATTTTTTTGATTAAAATCAGATTTTTTTGATTTAAATCAAATTTTCAAAAAAAAGCCTATTTAATGGCTAAAAGTATAACAAAACAAAAAAAAATATTACGGAATTGTAAGAAACACTACTAATTAGCACTTTGTTTTAGAATTTTCCGTTTTATTTCTAAAAAATAACAATATTAAACTTTGTTTAAACTTTGAAGAATGAAAACAAGTTGCATTGCCTTTTCGTTTCCTACAGGATTGGGTATCTCAGCATGAACTATCTATACGCTGAATCCGTACGCTGAAATTAAATGATTCACTAGTCTTGACCACATTTTGAATTTGCTGAGCTGAACTAATTTTTTGTTGATTGCTTTGGATAGAAACATTTCAAATTTGATTTGAAATTTTTCAAATTAATCCAATTCAAGTCAGCTTTTTTTCATTTCAATTCACAGTAATAAATTGAATTGAAATGAATTGGTTGGAAGTTTAATTGAAATTCTTGAATGACAATTCAACCAATTTATAAGAATGCCAAAAAACTATGAAATTGCTTAAAATTTTTATTTTGCTAAACAAAAATAATGGACGACGTAGTAAAAAAGTCCCTTTTAACAGCAATTTGTATTGCTTTAACTACACTTTTGCAGTGTTTTTCTAAATGCAATTTTAGGCGCTTTGTCAAACCTTTCATTTTCGCACCACAATTTTTACACCTGGCTCTTTTACCCTGCCTGTTTAATAATACCAACACCGAAATTACACCACACCGAATCCCGTTTTCTCTCTGACAATTAATAAAACCGATTGATAAAAACACAATGCCGAAATGACTGCTGCTGCGACCATGCCACATCTCATGGAATGTAAATAAACGATGAGGTTCGACGATATTTTAAAGTTTTGCCTGCAAAATTGGTTATTAAGACCGGGAAACTCTAATTTAAAAAGTTTGATTTAAATCAGTGATTATTATAAAAAAATCACTTGATTTAAATCTTGATTTAAATCAATGATTTAAATCAATTCGATTTAAATCAATCCACCCTGCTTACTACCCGATTCAAAAATTCACCGTACGCATACCTTGAATAAATATTTAAGGAAATATAACAACAAAGGAATTTTTATTTCCTGCCCTGAAAATTATTTTCTGCAAAAATACATTCCATATAGTAAATGACTGAAGTTATCCTCTCCCACCTTGTGCGGTAATATTAGTTTTTAAAATAAAAAGCAGTCGATCAGTTATAAACTCTTCCATTCAATTTTTAATTTTAAGAAAATAATCTCTGACTGCTATGGTTACGATTGCAGCTCTATTATTTAAAACTGAAAATAGTATTTCTGCTACTCTTCCTCTCTTATAGTTTGTAGTTTCAAAAAATTGATCTTGCAATATTGATTTTGCATCTTCACGATTTAAAAAAAAAGTGACGTTGTATCTTTGCAATGTTAGTCGATGACGACTGACTGACGACGACTCAATCATTCATTTCATTTCATACAAGGTTGTTGAAGCGAATTTGCTGATTTAGTTTAGTGATTTCTCTTCTTGGATTTGAAATTTTTGGATGTTGGATATCATTACTTCATTACCCAATTGAACAGGTAATTGTTTCTCGAAAAAATTGTAATTTAAAATTTTTTTTATTTATAATTATAAATACATTAAAGGTGAAATTAAGTGTGGATAAATTGGAATATATGGATTCTTATCTTATTGTGGGGTATTTTATGTATTTTAGTTTTCTCAAGAGACCTCAAACGAAATTAACGGACATTTTGCAAAGTAATTGAAACTCAAAAATGTTTTCCACAATCAAGATCATAGTGATATGCCTTTTCATGGTACTTCTGCTGGACATCCAACCGTCTGCGGGTAAGAAAATGAATATTTTATTCCATCGGCATTTTTTGTTAATTGACGTCTAGAGACATTTAAAATGAATAAAAGTTACTTTTATTCGACAAAGACGGCGATAGAAACGTTAGTTGGATTGGAGTTACTCCATTTTGGACTTAAAATGATGGGGCCAAGTTAAGTTGTAGTAAAAGAAATGGAGATACTCCATCTTGCAACCCAAGTAACGATAATTAAAAAGTCTCTGTATAAGAGAATTCCTTTTTAGAGATCTATAGTGGTCCCTTATATGGAGAGTTCACTGTATCAACATTTGTACGGTAATATTTATTGATATCTGTGACATGAATTTATTGAAATTTATTGTTTGAAACTTTGCAGGGATCAATTGTTTCCGATGTGTTTATGAGGCAAATAGAAAAGAACAATGTAGATGCTTGTCTAAGCCAAACGAATTGTGCGCATTACCCGCTGAAAAAGCTGACAAAACTCAATATTGTTCGGTATCAATATCAGCGAGCGGAGATGTTCGGCGAAATAGTGCGGATGCAAGCTTATCGAAAAATTTTGAAATCTCCAGTTCGTGTAAATTGGGCCCACCCAAATCTTCAAATGGTCTTCCTCCAGATTTGAAACAAGGATGCCTCTGCAACACTGATTTCTGCAACGGCGCAGATGCACCCTTACCTCCTGCTCCACCTCCGGCAAAAAACAGGCCGGCCAGATAAATCGTGGGAACATGTTTTCGAACATTTTGTTATATGGAGCAATTCTTTTGATTATTCAAGGGTTATTCTCCATAAAGGATTCTTTTAAATCGACTTAAAACTGTAATACAAATGACATAATCTTGCACAGATTATGAAATATTCCCAAATCGAAAATAAATCCAAAATTTGTAGTAATATATTTAATTACTGACATGTTAAATATGCTCAAACTAATTGAAATAAAATCCCGATTTAATAAGATATATTTGTGGTGATTAGATTTTAAATAATTAATTTTTTTTTATGGATTTTCATATTTTGGCAACAAATTTTGTCACCCAAAATTTATTGAATTTAGTGGAAAATTTGTAGAAAAGCTGGAAATCAACGGCGGGACGAATCCAACGGATTTCATAAAATACCAAAAATCCTCCGCCATAGCTCCCTCAACTACAGAAAGACGAGTTGCTCCTCGATGATGGTACGGCGGCTCAAAAAGGATTATGAATTTCAAACCTGTTCAATCAGTTTATGGATGAGCAAGTCGTTTTAAAAGCAGATTTTTAATTATTCCTAGAATCTCTGTATGTGTGTGTAATGTAATAATTATTATTATTGTTACGTTACGTCAAGGTGGACGTGATAATTTTACATTACACATTATAATATTCTAATTCTTTTTATGTTTCTCCAAGAATTAATTACCATAAAGACTTAGAGCTCGGCACAAATGTTATGCACGTATATAGCCACAATTTGATATTATTATAGTTTGTCGTTGTCGTTACACGGTTACACGACACTTGGTCTGCTGGCGGAATTCACTCTATCACTTTATTATACTGCACTTTTCCCCCCATTAGTTCACGTAATAAAGGTCCTCTTATCTCTTTATATATACGCGTTTATTTTACATATATCTGCTATACTCATCAGCCATCCTCTCATCCTTTTCGAATCTTCTTCATATGTTTTACTTCTTTTTTTCTCGATTGCTCATATCCCCGTGATGATTGCGACAATCGAATTATTATTTATTCTCTATACCACTTTTGCACACCTTCAGGATTTATTGCACATTATTTACGTGTAGATAAAGTTTCCCCCCATTATTTATTTATATTTTATTCTAGTTTGCAAATAATGACACTTTTTGACACTTTATATTCAGCTGTACATAGGTAAATGTTAATAATTTATTTAGTTATTTTATTTTTTCTAGGCATTATTTGTCTAATTTATGAACAAAATGGCACATTGCGTCATGACGAATTCCCATTCATAAAAAAAATCCTGATCCATTCCTATTTCTTCTTATTGCGCTTGGATATTTTAGACTTTTGTATACATAATTCAATTTTTCTGTACTGTAAATAAAATAAAATCTGAAAGGTGAAATGAAAATGAAGGTAAATAAAGTCATATTAATTAAGAATTACCGCATGATTGAATATTTTAAAATTTTAGTCTATTTCGTTAGGAGTTAGGAAGTTCGTTAAAAGTTTTTATACGAATTACATTTAAAATTTTTTGGATATGACTTTTTTTTACATAATTTTGATTCAATAATTTACACTTGTAGAAATTGTTGTAGTTTTACCTTCAATTATGACATGAGAGATGAAACGTTAGGAAGCCTTGACATTTTTGGATATTTGCCAAAATTTTGTGCATTTATGTAACATATTTGGATTTTGTTTTTTAATTAGCGTATCAATGTTTTGTGCATTTAACGTGTTGAAAAAAATTAACTCATTTAAGCACGCTTGTCATTTACGTTTTTTATTCCGCTTTAACATTCACGACTTTTATAACGTTTTAACATTTGAAAAACTTTAGCAAAATTATAAATTTAAGTACGTTTTAGCACATGCAACATTGAAAAATTTTCAATTTGCAAATTTTCTTGTAATTTACTATTTAAGTCGTTTAAAATTTGCAATTTTTAGCAAGTTCAAATATTGTACGCATTGTTGGGGGAATTATTTTAACATGTTACGTGCAAATATTCAGGATAATATATATATGTATATCACGTTTGGATGTTGAATAATTATGATGGGAGATTTGCTTGATTTCACCACCGTTCGACTTTTGAACAATTATAACAAGTTCACACATTTGTATATTTTATTTTGTGAATTAGGGTCATTCCAATCCCAAGACCATTAAATACATCATAGATTATTCAAGTTCCCTAGGATTGACTGCCAAGCCAAACCGCTCTCCACCTCGTGACTCATTCCCATACAATAATAATGTTATGACATTTTTGAGTAAACTTACATAAGTAAGTTTATCTCTGTGAATCATACAAGCGCATCTATTATGCTAATATAATTCCTACCTTAACCTATGCAATTTTGAGAATAAGAAATAGAATAATAATTTATTATTATTGACAATAAGTTGAAAATACTTGTAAAATGCCATTAGGATCCGCAGAAGAAAAACCTCCAGGCCCCAGCGCATATGTTTGTATATGTATGTATAATAATGTAGAAAAATTGAAATGCGCCATGCCACATCATCAAAATAATGTAATGACATCCGTATATTGGCAATCTTCACAATTATCCTGCAATGTGTGTGCATATAGGAAGGGAATTTTTTTTGCTAATTATAAAAAAATGATTACAACAATCCCGCGTGCTAACGTAATCCCACACATGAATAAAAAATGTGTGTATAAGATATGTGTACAGCTCATATGGCTATATAGTCAACGTATACGTGAATCATGACAAAACTGCATGCTTTACATTGTAATCCCTTGTACTTCACACCCCTGACAATGCAGTCAAGGCTTGATTCATTCTCCTGTTTTCTGTACAAGAGTCGTTGGCAGGGAGTCAGTCAACTTATTCCTGCATGTGCGTTCCTTGTCCATTGAATTCTTCACTCTCATTCTTTATACGTATATTAAACAACATCACATGTGTGTTTTGACTTTTGAGTATAAATTCCCTCATGTCAAATACATTTTAAATGTATGTGTCCTATATAAAATGCACGTAAGCTTAATAAATGGGCCATTTAAAATACATACATTATTAGATGTCCCATATAGAATACATACGTACATACATATACGAACATCAGACATATGTACGTACATACGAACATCACACATACGTACGTACATATGAACATCATACATGCGTACATATTTGCCTCATTTAAAATACACGTAAATGGCCTCAATACAAAATACATGGGAATACTCTATGCATTATGTAAATCTATACGCTGATCATTAATCTTCTTGAGTAAATGCAAAAATTTCCCCGAACCAAATGCACATATACAATGTTTGGACGAAACACCTGCACTCAAGAGTATCTCTTTGATTAATTAAGACAGACGGAGGGAGAGACAGGCCTGGAGAATCTCTTAGACTCTTAGGCTTTTCTAACTTATAGCATCCTCGCATTGAAGCTCCAATAAACTAACGGATCTTAGAGTGAAATTAAATTCCTTTATACTTGTGACATGTCTTTGGAGAAGTATCAAAAATTTCAGTGTTGAAGGTATAGAAATGGGTACTTTGGGATCCTTCGCCGACAATATGCTCGCATTATAGTAGGAGCACTGATTCGTCAAGTATTCCAACTTAATAATAGGGAAGTCTCAGTAGCAAAGAGTCGTACAGGTTAAGTCAGTCCTATCAGTCCCAACATAAAATATGAGGAGTCCCAGTCAGTCTCAGTCCCATTGTTTACATCAAAATCTTCAGTCAGTCCTCAGTCAATCCCGGGACTGACTCATGATTTTGCAATTTTTTTTGGCAGTCTTTACATTTAGTAAAGTTTTGTCGTTCACTCAGTCTCAGTCCTATACGATACTGCCTTTGTAAGTCTCTGTCAGTCTCAGTCTCACAGTCAGTCCCTGTTTCCATAGTCAGTCTGAAAAGACTCACATTTCCCCAACATTAAATTTCCAACCTTTACCTATCTCGACCCAGTATGTATTGTACATATTGAACCCTATTGAATTCCCTTATTAATCTGTATCCATATGTAATATATTGTGTGTTACAATAAATACTATCCTTTACTATTATCCACCATTATCTAATAACGACCATTCATTGAGCCATCCTAAATAGTTCGTTATACATTATTTGCATCATGGACGATACATAATGTCAATACGACGCGCGCACACACACATGCAAATATACACGCGGTATGATAAGATCAAGCATATATTGCGATGCGAATGCATTCCATACTTCCCTCATATATACATACAATCCATGCCCATGTGTGTACGTTATATATAAAGATCATAAGATGTGCAAGGTGTAATGGGACAGGGCGTGCGTACATATGTACATACGTGCCATATAAGGTACATGCCCCCAGGGGAATTGGCTTCTTATGCAAATGTCTCATAAGTAAGTGAGTCAGCGATTGTGTGCGTTTGCACAATCACCAGAAAACGTGGTTGTCGTCGTCGTCGCACAATAATATTTCCACGACCCATTAGCCCTGCTGACGATCTGCCTGCATTTCTGCTGTTACATTTCAATTTTTTGTTTCTCTTATTTCTTCTTACTGTTTTTTACTCGACGACGATGAGAGGACTGCTGCTAATGCTAACCTACGAACTTACGATTACCATGAGCACTGCAGTGTGTGTTGAGTTCCGCAGAAGGAGAGTGAAGAAATGCTTGAGAGTAACTTTTGTGTACATCATTGTTGTACTACAGACAATGTGGCAGGGATTCTGTAAGAATGGGATTGCTCAAGAGAGACGAGAGAGAAATACACATTCGTGTGTGTGTTGAACGGGGCTTGTTATTATTATTGCTGTTGCTGTTGTTGATAAATATTTGCAATAGAGCAGGAGAGCAGCGCAATGTCGCACGTCGTGAGTCCCAATATTATTATTGCAAATTCTTTTGCTGCAATTTATTCATCAATTTTTGAAATCATGACCCATTCCTTGACCACAATATTTTTGCGCTCCTGCTATATAATACCTCCTATATACCCATTAGACTATACGTACGACTCCCCGTATATAATTAGGTGTTATTCATTTTCATATATAGGATTTGATATGCACCTGAATTTTGTCTGACGCCTCACAATACATAGATACACTTATGTATTATTTTAATCCATTTTCCATTTTCGCCAACAACGCGATGGACCTCAAACAACCTGATGAAACGTGAGTCTTTTATTCAACTTGTGTAGTTCGGAGTGTAAAGTTGAGGACAATTCTGCAATTGCTACTTTACTTGTGGATTGTAGACACATTTTTTAACGTTCTTCTGGTTGCTGCTCCTGCTTGCTGTCTTGCAATTTTTTTTAGTTGCACAGTCTGGCCCAAAGGAAGGAAGTGCCGGGAAGTCATATCAACATGCAGTCAATCCTCTATTTTTGTTTACTCCTGTCCTCCGGTTTTCTTCTGGCGGGCGGACAAATTTTACCGGAGGAAGTGCCGGAAAAATTGAGGGTAAGTTCGGACATTAGATGTCAAATTTTACTGTCAAATTTTATGGTAAAATATTAGGGTCAAATTTTATGCTAAAATATTATGGTCAACTATTATGGCCAAGTATTATGGCCAAATATTATGGGCAAATTATGCCGTCAAATTTTATCATCACATTTTATGGCCAAATTTTATGGTCAAATTTTAGGTCTAAAATTTTATGGTCAAATTTTATGGCCAAATTTTATGGTCAAATTTTATGGCCAAATTTTAGGTCTAAAATTTTATGGTCAAATTTGCACAATTAAAAGTATACTTACGACTAGTTAAATGTCTGAGTATTTAGTATGGGTTTTTTAACTACGGCTGTTAAGTTGGTTGCGAATTACAAATAAATTAAATTTTAAGATTTGATTTATTTTATAAATATAAATTAAAATTCTGATAAAAATATTAGAATATATTTCTTGCTATGTCAATAGCAAACACCTACAATGTCAATTAGTAATTTCAATTTCAAAATCTAAATTTTACTAAATGAATGTTTACAGTTATTATTATATGATTAATTTGACAGTTTAGCAAATAATTTCTAACAATAATTGAAATATAGTATTTATTATTGAAAATTTGCAGTATTTATTTAATTCTGGTCTGGACACCTGGGAGGCCCCTGAGGAAATTCAAAAATATTTCCCTTATTATGTCAGCGGATTTGATGAGGAAAATCGACCGAGTGCGTAAACATTCCAAATAATAAATAATTAACACTGTTAAATGATATTATTTGAAAGTAAATATTGAAATGTTATTGATTTGAATAGTTTTAATATTGGAGTTCGGTAAATGGGACATCCGAAGAATCGTGGAGCGTGGGCCGGAATGGGAGGAAATATTGAATAAATATGTTAATCAAGCTGTATTAAACATTTACAATGCTACTGGACTCAAATCAACACCAGAGAATCGTGTCAATGAAATTTCTGCTTTGGTCGACATGGAGGGATATGGACGGCAACAACTTTCGTCACTCAGAAGTATTTTTTTTTAATTTTGGCAAAAAATCAATCGAAATATTTTGTCGAGTTACAGTTTTTGTGTACAAATTTTATTCGTATGAATTGTATTTTATCTTTTGGTTGTAATTTTTTATGTAAAATTTTCAGCCGTCACATTCACACTGCGAAAGATGCGTATGATTACGATCGCCATGAAATTTGCCCACGAGGTTTTCATGATCAACAGTAAGTGTCAATTTTTTTAAATTAGAAAATTGTAGATTTGAAAAATCAAATTGCCAAAAAAAATTGTCAATTTGGTATTTCACCAACTTATTTTAATTTCCCCATTTTTCCACAGCAAATTTCATTGCCGAAAGCTTACTACAACTGTTAAGGCCTATAATGGGGAAAGAATTTGAGAAGATCCAAATCTACGGAACAAATTCTAAACTTTGGCTCCCTAAAATTTTGAAGTCTCTCCCACGTGAACAAATTCCTCATTGGTATGGCGGCGTCAAGGATTTCACTCCCGTCAAAGTATTCGGCTAATCTGAGGACATTGAGACTTACATAATTACAAAGAATTTTGAGTAACAAAGTTTCTTATATAGGAGAAAAATACGCGCAAATACTTATTTTTGGCGCCAAATTGTTGTCAACCTTCAAATCCATTGTTATATACAGACAAGCATACTCACATATATAATGTACATACATACAAAAACATTTTTACGGTCAAATTTATTTTTATATTATTAATATTAAATTTATTTGTAAAAGGCGCTGTAATAATATTATTCTGTTCAAAACGTACAAGGAATAGTGACTGTTAAACACAGGCAATACAAAGGAAAAATCATGACCAAAAGCCCTTCATTCCCAATAAATTTATCATTACTACAGGGATGAAAAATCCCCAATACAAAATCTCGTTTGCGCTTATTTGCCTTCATACCCCGTCATTCAGTTCGGTTCGTATATGTTAAAATTTAATACATTAGAGTATAATTTAAAATTCGCGTTCATGATAAATTTTAAGTTTGCATCTATAATGATGATATTGTAGTCACGTCATTCAACTTGTAGTTCGGCGGCTTCTGTATATGGTCCTTTGGACATGTTTCGAATTTTTTTAAAAAATTCTACAAAAAATAAAATAGTACAAGCTATCTTTATTATGGCAAATTATCATCATCATTGTTCATTCATTCCTAGGCATCAAGTCAGTTTCTCAGCTTCTCCTGAAGTTTATGGCAAACGTTTTTGTTTCTGCAAAAAACATAAATAACTATTAATTAGCTATCCATTTTAATAACTTAATAATTATTTAATTTTTATTTAATTATTAAATTTTAATAATTAGCTATTTTTGGATATTAACCATAATATTGAATGGGAATACATTCAAAAAATATGTTCATACAAATAAAATAATAAATATTTTGCAATAATATAATATAAAAAATTTAATAACAATAATATAATGAGTATAGTACGTACTTAAGTACAAATAATAATATAAAATAATAATACCAAATTATTATAATATTAAGTAAGTAATAATAATAAATAAAAAGTAATTATTAATAATAAATAAATGTACTTACTATATTTTACTCGTAGAGAGAAACTTTCATCTCTCCTTTTCAGGGATGAGATTAATAAATTCTCATCACTATATGTATAATATTGTTTAAAATAATAATAAAAAACAAGTGCTTTTCAAGCATGTTTAAAATAATAATAAATAAGCGTAGAAGAATTTTCATATTTCTTAAACAATGATCACCACTAAAATCTTGAGTTGTTTTTACCACGTCTAATGAAACAGTTGCTTCCAACATGGCTGCCGAAACATAATATGAATTTCCAGTGTGCGAACATGGAATTAAAGGCATGTTAGGTTTGTGTAGTTTTGACAACACTTTAATATACGCCTTTCGAAGTAGCGCCTAAATCATAAGAGCTTACACTGTATACTTATCCATGTTCTTAATTCTGGTTGACGCGGTTTAAAGCGAACAATATTATTAAATAGATATATGTAACTTTCAAAAATAATTGTATTGTGTAACATATAATATGAAGTACTGGATTTAAAAATTGATGCTATAAAATAGTTTCTTGCAAATGTAGCCTGGTTTTTTAATTGAGGCCACTAGTGACATACATCTTTTTTGCCATGTCAATTTATGCCACATTTATGCCATCTATGTCATGCAACCCGTGCCACGCTGATCCGGAATGTCTGTGAAATCATTTAAATTACAGTGATAATTTCAAATTTTTTTCCAAAATGCTTTTGCTTGTATTTAAATTTGATTACAGATTACATTTTGGTACTCAACGATTAATAAATATTATTTTTTATAAGCGAAAATCAACTTTTACCTGATTCCGCTAATCAAAAATTGAATGCTATTTGTAATGTACAAAAATGTGATACAACACAACAATATTACCTAATGTAAAATCCAGGTACAAGTTACCAATTACAACCAAAACAAATCTAGTAAATAATGCAATATTACACTTCCTATAAAAACTAGTATTATTCCTTGAATATTTTTGAACATGTACTTAAACCAATTAAAATTAACACAAACAATCAGTTTAATTAAAAAACACTTTTTACAGGAATGAAACAATGTACACTACAAAAGTTTTCAGGATTCAAGACTCAAATTTTTTACTGTAAATACCTTCTTGAAAAAGTAATTTATTTTCATCCACATAGTATTTACCTTGAATCTTATAGAGTTCTGTTAAGTACTTCTTTGTCGTCAAAGTCTCTGGATGGCCAGGACCTAAAACAACCATTCGTGATTCTAATACTTCTGTAAAAAGGTTTTTAGCCTCAACAAATTTCCCTTGACGATAAAATACTCTAGCTAAGTTATGTTTTGTTGTCAATGTATTTGGATGCTCAGGACCTAAAATAACCACCTCGGATTTTAATACTTGTGTAAAAAGTTCTTCCGCATCAGTAAATTTTCCTTGACTGTTAAATACATATGCTAAATTATGCTTTGCCGTCAAAGTACATGGATGCTGAGGACCTAAAATAGCTATCTTGGAATTCATAACTTGGTTCAAAATTTCTTCTGCTTCAGTAAATTTCTCTTGCTTTTCAAATACTCCGGCTAAATTTTGCTTCGTTATCAAAGTATTTGGATGTTCATGACCCAAAATTGCTACGTAGGAATTCAATACTTGGTTAAAAAGTTCTTCAGCCTCTTTAAATTTTCCTTGGTCTTTATATACTTGGGCTAAATTATGCTTCGTGGTCAAGGTATCTCTATGATCAGAACCTAAACTAGCCGTCTTAGATTTTAATACTTCATTAAACAGTTCCTCAGCCTTAGTGAGTCTCCCAGTTTCTTCAAATACGTTGGCCAAACATTGTTTCGTTGACAAAGTATCTAGATGCTCAGGACCAAAAAGAACTATGTTGGATGTTAAGACTTCGGTCAAAAGTTCTTCTGCTTCAGTAAATTTTCCTCGAATTCTCAATACTTCGGCTAAATTAAATTTCGTCGTCAATATACTTGGATGATGAGACCCTATTGTAAGCAATAGAGACTCCAATACTGTAGTATAAAGTTCTTGAGCATCAGTAAACTTTCCGTCAAGCAAACACGTCCGCGCCAATTTCTTCTTGTAAGCTAGAACTGTTTGTGCATCGCTAATGCTACTTTCTGACATGGATTTAAAAATATATGAAGCGTTGTAGTACTTGCCGTTGCCGAGGTATTTATCCCCTAATGTAATAAGAAAGCTTCGAGCGTTTTCTCCACAATTCTCATTAAATATCACATTGGCTAAACGAATACCATTCTCTAAAACTAAAAACTTGTGGATATCTTTTGAAGTCATGCCTTCCAAATATTCACAGAATTTTTTAGATTTACTAATAATTGTCTCGCGCAGTAAATTTTTGTCGACTGAATGCTTGAGCAAGTCTAATCTTACTTTCTGTACCATTCGATGAACGTTAATACACTTTTCGGAAATGTTAAGAAGATTGTGCTTTTGCAATAATATTAAAGCTTTTGGAACGCTGTCTTTGACCTCCGCATTAAAGAATGACAGCAGAAGGTCTACAGGAACGCCGTCAGGGCTGAGCAGAGACAAAATGTTAAGGCACTCTAATGCTAACTCGCCATTTTGTTTTTCTCCAATTTTTTGAAAAGTCAATTTAAATACGTTGTAAACCGTGTAGGACACGCCAAGATGAGCTTCATTTGGTCTCTCGCCAATGTAGCTTTTACCTCCACTTTGGTAATCTTCGCAGAATTCGTGCATACCATAAGGGGCTTCTCCCATGACTTCACGTTCAGCTGATTCCATCTTGATTACTCCAATGACCTGTTGAATTACCAAGGGAAGGCCGTCACACAATTGTGTAATTTCCGCTGCCCTGGTTCGATTCTCTTCAATATCCTGGAATTTCAGTTCCTGAATGAGCAAGTTGTAGCTTTCCCCGTTGTCAAAACCAGCTAACGTGATTACTAAGCACTTGACCCATTACATAGATATTACATTGGTTCTTGTAGCAATGGCAATGGCGCAATCCCTGGCTTGAGTTCGTGTTTCGGCATTGATCCACAAGACGTGACCGTAAGTTGCTTTGTATTTCTGAATGTACTTCCTTACAGTCTCAGTCTTCCCTATGCCGCCCAAACCCGTTACAACGTTGGTGAGGATTGTAAGATCTCCATTTTGTCGATTTTTTTCAATAGCCTCGTGCAGTGCCTGGAGGATGTTTTCTCGCCCAGTGAACGACTGGATAGGATTTTGGACGTTGTATTCTATTCTTTCAGGAGGAATCTTTGATGGTGATATTCGTTGGTATTGGTGGATTGTATTGTTGCTTCCTCCGGTGATATTAAGGTTGGAACTATGGGCTTCAATGTTGATTTCCCTATTAGGCGGCATAGGATCTTGATCCGTCTAAATATAATTTTAAGGAAATTCAAACTTATGAGGAACAAATTAGAATTAATTAAAATATCTTGATTAATCATTTATAACAATTGTTACCGATGATGCTGGACGATTAGCTGGCAGGTCGGGTTGCGACATTGTATGTGATGATATTTCATGTATTGAATTCTGATCAATTACTATGCTGCACACGAATGGCGGTAACTTTGAGATGTCGGTAAACCTGAATAAAGAATAATTATGACAACTCCATATAATTCAAACGTTGAAAAATTAAATCAAAATTGACAACTTTTGGGTAAAAGTATATCATTAAACTTGTGAACGAGACTGTTATTCAAGGAGAAATTGAAAGTTCCCGTTGCAGCAAATAAACAAGAGTTTCTCGAGCAAAGTACTTGAAATCATGAATCATTATTCGTCAGTGCACAATTAAATAATCTAATCTTACATACCTATAAGTGATTAAAAGTTTTATCTGTCGTTTCGCTTCGTCAGCTTTAAGCCTAACTCAATTATTAATTCGTTTTGCAGCATCAAGGACTAACAGTCAACGTTATATTTATTCTGAGCTGTTACCTCAAATATCTTATGTACGTACATTAATTCATTGTTTTGCAATGACTTAAATTCTTCGGATATGTTAATATTGAAATTATATTTTGTCTAGTATGAATAATATATGGACACATTGCACGTAAGGTGATTCACTCTTGACACTGAAAACACATTTTTGTTCGACAAAACCCCGTGAGCTAGAGCTTTTGTCTAATCCACCCATATTTTGTCCTTACAATCAGCAATTTTTTTTATAATACCAATTATACAAATTACAATTTTTCAATGTACTACAGTGCGTCGTTATTTTACTTTAATAATTTCATTCATTCTAATCATTCGAAACGTAATCTTATGGGCATCAGCAAATTGCATTTTATCATTAAAATTTTCCAGTCGTTCGTTTTTAAATTCTGAAAAATTTAAAATATTATATTTTAAACGCTTTGTTATTCAAAATAAAAAAAACAAAATTTTAGTACTTGGAATATTAATTCATTCGTTAATTTAAAATCAGACAAATGTTGAATGCGGTGTATTTAAATCCGCAGAGAGAGAAAGACATTTTATTGACACTGCTTCTCATTAGAAGTAGCCATATTGACTCAGTATACGTTTACAGAATTGT